>SZWC01012323.1:26455-59201 GCA_023375785.1 Penium margaritaceum | reverse complement strand
TCTGCAAGCATGTGGAAGGTACATGAGAAGCACATTAGTCATTTTGCTTCCATGTAACACGGGGTTGCCGCCTCACATACATCAATGTGGTTCTTTACAGCATTGTCGCAGTTCCCCCTTGACGGTGGAACCGGTGGCAGGGTTCCTCCAACATCAATCATCTGCATCAATGTGGTGATTGTGTAATGAGGCCGGAGGTCACTACGTGTCTTTGACATACAAACCAACACTAGCTTCATCCTGCACATTCTTATGTGCAAGATGAAGCTAAGAAGAAGGAAGAGGAAGAGGAATTTTCTCTTGGTACATGGGCCTTGATTTGTGAATGCAAATGTTGTTCTAGGGCATGCTGACCCATGCTAGACAGCACATGAGCTTTGGTGGTGAGCAAGAGAATGGTAGCACCAAAATCTGGCTAACTCTTGAACACATAAGTTAAGAAACAAGGGAGAGGGTACAATGAGCCCTCCTGAGAGCTTGTGTACTGGGGACTGGTGGCTAGCGTGCCAGGCCCCGTCATCCTCGTCACACAAAACGGCATGAATGGGAAATACGCAGGTCATGAAAAAGTGAAACAACACAAGAGAGGTGTATTGAGGCACCGGAACAGTCCACCGTGTGCCGGGATCTCGAGCGACAAGAAAATATGGAGTATACCCAAAACACATACAGACTCTACGGTTATGTACTAGCACCACCGGCAACTCAAACTAGACAAGGTTAGGCCTCCCAAGATGCCGGAACATGTCATAGGGCATCTAGGTCTTGACCACATGCAAACTACATATGTTTGACAAAAATTCAACAAAGAGTCGATCAATTAACACCGGGTATCCCAAGGTACGAGTACAAACCACCAGGTACCTGGGTCTAGATCATAGAGAGAATGCACAACCTATCACAGACAATATGCGAAAAATCGTCACGGGGTCTCTCAGAGCACTGGAATAGACCAAAAAGTACCCTTGTCTTGACCGCTAAGTCTATCAGCCATGCATGGGTGAACTAGGCGGCTAGACTGCACCATACGTGACTAAAAAAAGTGATGTAGCTGTGGGAGAACCATTAGTACAAACCGGAAAGTTCTTGCTACACAAGACTGTATGAGAATAGCCTAAAGCCCATACACCAACACTTCTCCTGAGGTGCAAGAGCTGTCAACAAGGTACCCGATGGGACATGAACCCTAACATTGACGTGCCCAAACAACTATGCTTCCCGTACATGCAGAAGTTGCAAAACTTTTGCCTATAGAGAAAAATACATCTTCTCCTCGCTCAAACGATTCTGGGAAGAAAAAGTGAATAATGGCTTTACCAGAGAGTAGCTCCAGATGTGAAAGTGTCATCAGAGAGGGGAGGATGAGGCTGAAATGGCTACCATGTGCACAGTTCACTCGTGCACTCTCTAATGCCTGTCACTCACCAAATCCAAAGTGGTACAAGAAGAGTAAGTCAGTCTAACCTCACACGCATGGAGGGTGCCTGAGATCCTAGTTGGCAGGGTCCTAGGTATCAATCTCATCAAACACAGAGGGAGCATGAGTTGAGAAGACGCTGCCAATTTCTCCATGCCTAGGAGAGGAGAGAGAGGCTGAATTCCTCACATTTGGCACCTACGAGAGGTTCCAACCACCAGACATTGGAACTGTGCGTGTGTGTAGAAGATGGTGCTCAAACCTCCTCAAGTGGAGGATGGAGATGAAGCCGGATCTGTGTGTGTGGAGCTTGGCATTGTTTTTTGTACATCAACTGCACACTCCAACATGCGCAAGTGCTCTTGTGCTGCAACAAACTCACCCTGAATAAGAGAGGTACGTTCACAGATCTGGACATGATCATCTTGAGTGAAGATGCAAAGCTCAAACTCAACATCCCCGATCACCACCAACACCACACGATAGGTAGTAGAAAAGGAATCTACCACTCAACGTACCACCTCCACCTCCATCTCTGCTGCCCGAAACTTAGTGACTGATGGTGCCGTGCCTCCTGAAGAGGTACCTCTTCAAAAGCCCTGAGCTTGAGCCAAAGTGAAGCCAAACTCTCAGGAAAGAGATGTTTAGACCTCAGGAGGAGAGAGGGATGGCTGGGATACATAGGAGAGGGGTGGTGGTGAGCTGAAGAACGTCTCAAAGTTGTCCAGAATCTCGTCCATACTCATTGTCTCCGCATCCTCATCCTGTGAGCCACTGCCTTAGGCTGCGATGGAACTAGACTCAGAAGAACCTGGGCTGTGTCCACGACAACCCTCAATGAGTATCTCATCCAATGTTTCATGTGGTGTGTGCAACCACTCCTCTGGATTTGGCAACTCACACTCTCTAGACATGTGTTGTAGTTATTCCTCTCCACATCCCCCGTGAGGAGGTGATTGGGTACATCCTGTGGAATGAGGGTGTCGGTGGACAATGTATCTAGGATAGCACCAAAACAAGTCCTCTGATGAGGGAGGGAGCCTCATAAGCCTCCTCCTCAGCACATCAGCTCAGACAAGTATGACTGGGTGCTACCGATTCGGTAAAAAAAAAAAACTCTATTTCCACTACCATTGATGGACGAAACTCTAAGGCACCTCCTATGATCTCGGATGCCAGGTGGGTGCCTTTACCACTTGAAGCACAATTGCTGATAGATGAAGAATCAAATAGTGTCGATGTAGCTCATGCTGATGGTGGAACTGATGCAGCTGCTACTTCACATGGTGTCAATGACACCAATACAGATGATGCACATGTTGCAGCTGGTGCTACTGATGCAACAGATGCAGCAGATGCTGCCATGATGTCAAAGCAGTAGATAAAGCTGACGCTCTAGATGGTGATGCTGTAGAAGATGTAGATGCTGTTGCTGATACAACAGATTGAGCTGATGTAGCATCTAGAGAAAATGATTTTTCTAAAGGTGAAGACAATGCTCATGCACCAAATGCTAATAAAGATATTGACAGTAGCAATGATGATGTTGGAGATGATGATGTACCTGAAGGAGATGATGTCACTGGAGTAGCTGATGCTGGAGAAGATGATGATGTTGGAGATGGATAAAATGATGTAGATGCAGCTGACGTAGGTGGTGCAAGTAATGCTCTTGAGGGTGCTGGCACTGAACATGCAATAGACCCTGATGAAGAAGTCAACACTAATGGTGGAAACGAGTCCACCTCATGGAGGTGATGTGGTCAATGCAGCCAATGTAGCTAGCAGAGCTGATGTGGAAAATGAAGGCACTGTAGAGAAACCTGATGCAGCTGATGTTACCTACATTAGCTTGTTACCAACGTGTTCTCTGTCCACCATGCCATACCGTTTCAGCACCTCGGCCACGTATTTGGCCTGCCCTAGCTCAAACATGTGCGCCCTCCAGTTTCGCATAACTCTCATCCCGAGGTAGTACTTCAGCTCCCCCATGTCAAACATCTCGAATCTACTGCTTACCTTCTCTTTCAACCACTCTAGGATCAGCATGTCCGTCAAGCACAAAACAAGTTCATCTTCATAGAGAGGCATGATCTGATGGAGTTACTTGTTGCACTACATGTACACATTCTGATCCAACTCACAGCCCTTGAAGACAAGTTTTTCCATGAAGCTATCCACCTGTTGGTACAAGCGCCGGGGTGCTTATTTGAGTTCTTGTTTGGTGGAGCGCCATGTCCTTCACGGTTGCCACCGCAAGGATTGCCCAGATGCTAAAAAACTTGACAATGGGAGGAAATGTCTCATTTTAGTGCTCGCCCTTACACTGCTTGCATCCCTTTGCTAATAGCCACATCTTGTATTTATCAACCAAACCTCCTTTTGTGAACTTGATCTTGAAGACCCACCTTGAGCCGATGAACCAGCTCCCATGTGACATGGCTTTTCTGTGATGGACGCCATTTAATGGCTGAATCCATTGCTCCCCTGTGGGCCGCACAAGTACTTCTTGCACGGTGATCGACTCTGTTGATACGGCTAGCATGCACTGCACCATGCCAATCCATCAACCAGTGCTTACGCCCGAGCACTTTCTGCTCTCCGTTGCCTCCTGCTGTGGTGCTATTTTTTAGTGGCACCTCGTCACTCTGCTACAATCCCTCTGCCTCTGCTTGCTCTGGTGAATCATCGACCGGACGGCTCCCCAAGGGTCTCTCCCACTCCAGGGAAGCATCGACCGGTCAGACGGCACGTCTTGTGGCTTTCCTATTGATGCCCGATGCGTACTCCATCGGAGTGCTCCATGAGCACACCTCATTTGTGCCTCATCTGCCAGATCTGTTCGGTAGATCTTCTCATCAGCTTGATCAACATCGAAGCTCTCCGAGTCCACTGCCGCCTTTATTGCATCGCTGCACTCCGATGGCGCATCCTTAACTGCGGCATCCGCCGGCTCCTTGTAATAGTTAATTAGCTGGAATCACTCTCACGTCTTTGGAGAGTCCACCACGTCCACGTCGTTGCTGATAATGTAACTCTAGTGCTCATTGAACTCAACATCTTGGATGGGGATTATCTCTTCCTTTCAAATTTCTTAGAGTCGATACGCCTTATGCGCACTCCCATAGCCAAGAAAGATACATAATTTTCTTGCGGCTCTAGCTTATAACTGCGCCACCATGGAACCTGAGCCATTGCATGCGCCTTCTACCAAACACTTTCAGGTGCACCACACTTGGCCTACGTCCGCTCCAAACCTCCTGCAATGTCTTCCAGTCGCTCTTCACCATCAACACTCCTGTGGAGGTGAGGTTGATGGTGTAGCTCACTATGCCACAGCTTCTGTCCAGAAGCTTTGTGGTAACTCCGCATCCAACAACATTGTTCGTACCATGCTGAATAGCGTTTGGTTTGCCTGCTCTTCCACACTATTGGACTGAGACAAAGATGGTGTTGTTTGTCCCATTTTACGCCCTGCTAGTTTAGCCATCCACTACAACCCACATACTCTCCGGCAATGTTGCTAAGTAGTGCTCTGACCTTGTCTGCACCATGGTGACATGCTTTGTCAACCGGTGGAACACCTCGCCTTTCCACTTCATTTAGTACATGTAGAGTTTTTTGCTGCAGTAGTCAATGAAAGTGACAAAGTGATGTACGCCATTCTTTGACGCCGTTTTGAATGGTCCTCCTAGGTCACTGTGCACAACCTCAAGCAGGTCCGAGGAGCAATTTACACTCTTGTTGAACGGTTTCCGCCAGGCCTTGTCCAAAATACAAGGCTCACACTTTGTTTGCGATGCTACATCCATCGCCTTTTGCACACCGTTGATGACGAGGCTGCGCACCAGATCGGGCTTCGCCATATCCTTCACAACCGCAGATGACTTATGCCACAGTCATCGGTGCCCAAGCTCAAGATCAGATCCTCCTCATTTGGCTAGGTTGATGGTGCCATCCTATGAGTGTTATGAATATGTATTTGTGGGGATTACCTTGGTATCCATGATGTAGAGACCTCCCTCGCAATTAGCCTTCAGCATGGTCTTGCCGCCACCGTCCTTCCGCACAACCGCCCCCTTTCTCTTGAAGAGCACCTCGTACCCCCTGTCCATGAAGCGGCTTACACTTAGAATGCCATTCAAGCCAGGTATGTGTTGCACATCCTTGATGATGTGGTGCACCTGCTTTCCACCAACTTCAACCACCACCTCCACATTTTCTTGGCCAGACGCCGGCTCCACCTTTTCGTTTGCGACCACCATGGACTTGCTAGAATTGGTGTAGTTAATGAACCCGACCTTCTCGACTTGGGTGTGCTCCTTTGCAAAGGGTTGTGGGTCCATAGTGCTTTGTCAGAAACTGTGGGACAGTTCCAACATGCCTTGAAGGGCCCTGTGTGAGTTCATGACTATGTTCTGTGTGAATTAAGAGTCGAAGCATGAGATTTCTGGTTGCCTTACTCTAAGTGTGTAGGAGTTGGACACATTTGTGAGATAGTCACTATTGCAAAGAGAATAACAATATTTTTCATTAGGTTTTGGACAAGGACATGAGCTGACGAGCTATAGTGCTACTTTCAATCCTTGCAATGCATAAAAGCATGTGCAATTCCAATAACCGTAGCTCTCGCTGTGTCAGCTAAAGCGCAACATACCAATCCAATCACCCAGTTAGCAGTGCATGTGATGCCTGCTTGTCGAGGCGTCCTCATATATCAAGGACCCATCAAAATACCTTTCCAGAGGCTGAGATGTCCCTACACATAGTGGCAGTGCCCCATGTGCTTTTGGGGTGCATTTTGATGAGTTAATCATCGAGTTGAGTGATGGGGATTGTTGTGGTTCAAAACCTGTCCGTGGACCTGGAGTCCGAATTTTGATCAAGTCCCTGAGTCACAGGGCTTACAAGCTTTACAACAGAGTTTTAGAATCCAAGCCAGGATCTTGGCTTGTTGTTGCACAGGGACTCCCTGTGCAACAACATGTACTACTTACTCTGGCAGATTATCTACCGGAGTCATCTGGCAGATAACCTGCCAGATGTGACTGGTTACTCACATCCGGTGGATTCATCCATTGGATGCCAAAGCTTGGCAAAGTCTCTGTGCCGCGCCGCATATTCCAAATTTGAGATACTATCTCTCCCTCATTACTTGACGGATTCCGGCAATAGACGTTGCACCGGATTTCAACAACTCTTCAACTTTTAGGAACTTCAATCCAATTTGGATTTGGAGCATTCTCTAGGCAGCTAGAGTATAATGCAAGGATTTCCTTCCCTCTAGCCACTTGTCGATGCCTCACGGCACCACACTTGGGCATGCTAAGGGAAAAATACTACCGTAATGTGCTCAGGTACAAAGCAAAGCATGTTTGAAATGGATATGCCTAGACTGAGGATGTGGATTACAATGAGACATTTGCACCTGTTGCAAGTCCCCATCCATCCCACAAATCCTTACTCTTGTTGCTGCTGTGGACTTGGAGGTTTCATGTGCATTTCTGTATGGTGACCTCGAGGAGGATTTGTACATAGAGCAGCCAGAGGGGTATGTGGTCGAGGGAAAGGAATATCTTGTGTGCCAAGTTGTGAAGGTTCTCCACAACCTCAAGTAACCACCGTGAGTATGGTACCACAAGATTGATGAGCAGCTAGGTGACCTTTGTTTCATGTGCAATGAAACTTACCATGGAGTTTATGGGCGCATGTAATGGGCAAGCCATGTTATCATCTTGCTCTACGATGATGACCTGCTCATCGCCTCTGACTCAAAGTCTCTTCTTGGACGATGTGAGGCAGTTCCTTGCTGCCAAGTTCAACATGAAAGAAATTCCTTGGCCTTCAGGCCAAGCGCAACCGGCAACAGCATATCTTGGAGTTGTCACAGAGAACGTATGCAAGCGGCATTTCCAGTCGCTTCAACATGCCGGCGGTACGCAAGGCCGCAACACCACTGGAGACAATAGAGCGAAGGTGACATGATGCAGAATCCCCACGGCATCCAAGACAGCAGCGTCGTGGAAGCGATTCCGTACCAAACAACAGTCGGGAGCCTCATGTAGGAAGCAGTTGGCAAGTGCCTCAACATGAGCCAAGCAAGGAAAGCAATCAGCAATTTTGGCACGAATCCAGGCATGCCACACTAGGAGGCGATTAAGTGTGCGCTGCGCTACCTTGACCAGAGCAGCAGCCTTTGCCTCACCTTCAACAGCATCAACAACTCCATCATTATCAGCTACAATGACACAGATTGGGGAGGTGACCTGGGCACAAGTAGGTCGATCAGTGGGTTCGTGTTTCTGCTTGGGGGAGGTGAAATCAGTTTGAGTAGCAAGAAACAAGAGGGTGTTGTCCTCTCCTCCACCAAAGCAGAGTACATTGCTATAAACAAAGCAACAAAGAAACTTTGGAATCTGTGGTCCAACATGCCATGAAGGCTACTCATGAGCGTTCCAGTGCACCAAAGAACGTGCGATTCAGAAAGCGTAAAATAAGTTATCCTTGTCTTTACATAGGTCATACACCAACCACATCCACCATACGCCACCTGTGGCGTGCTCATGTCACAGCACCTTTAGGCACATGATAAATGCTTATCTGGAGGAGCATGTCCCTTTGCACGTTGTGTAGGTTTCCCTTGTACTGTTTGCAGATGCCTTGATACAATAATAAATGGAGTTTCATGTTGGGGCTTGACGGGGTTCAAAACCTGTCCGCGGACATCCAGTCAGAATTTTGAGCAAGCTCATGTGTGACAAAACTGCACTAATGAGTCAAGACCTGAAGCCCCAGGTTTTGGCTAGGTCCCTGAGTAACAACATGTACTAATGTGGAGTATTCTGGTGCTGGAATTTGCCGCTCAAATAGCGGCATGATCCGAAGCAGCAATTTGGCAAAGTCCTCCAGTAAAAAAGATCATACTGAAAACGGCCAGATCCCCGCCAAACTTTGAACGCCCAAAACTCCCTAGATTCTTAACATTATCCAGTGATTAGAATTGATATGGGTCCAGCTCAATGTCCTGATTCACATGCAACCTTTACAAGTGGATTTGGGGCACAATTTACACACATGTAGAGGCTTTGTAAATCTGCCTCCTTCTTGGACGTGTAGAAAGGTAAATTTTCAACATTCTCCCTCTTGCACTTTCCATGCTGCTTCCTCCTGCTTACTCCTGCTCATCTCCCACTCCGCCTGCCAGCTCCTTACTGGTCATGCCTCAGTGTGGCCGAGGCCAGCCACACTAATGGCATGCCGGTCCATGGTAGGCGCCTTGGTCAAGAAATTCGCGAGCATGAGCTCGTTGCTGCAGTTTCTCAACACCACCTGTCACTTCTCTACCATGTCACGTGCTTTGTCCTCATGTGCTGCTTCAGATTTTTGGTCAGCAAGATGGATCCGGTGTTGCTCACTTCCATCACTGTTGGCTCTAGTTGCGGTGATGCGAGGTTGCTGATCCCTTGGGACTACACGATCGGGTTCTCCCGGCGTGTGAGAAACCATAGGAAGCTCGCTCGCTTGCAGGTCTGGTTTGATCCCTGGGTGGCGTCTCGGCTCCATGTCGAGTACTTCGAGTGGGTGGCCCGTTCAGCCGGCGCTTATCACCTCGTTGCCCTGTTACTCTTGTTTCCTGTTCACTTCTCGTCGTTTCTCCCTCTAAGGAAAGTTCCGCTCCGTCCATGGCTTTGTCTCGCTCCCTTGCTTGAACGTGAGTTACCCCTGGCAACCTTTTACTACTTACATTAGCAGCATGCCCTTTCTTTTTTAGGGAGGAAGATGCAAATACCTAAGTTTTGGAACTGTATCACTCATCCGCCCATCGTCAAGCAAAACATACCCTAGCTACACATTGGCCGCCGCTACCGCCATGTTAGTAACAAAGAAAAAGGCAAAAAGGCATGGCAAGGCCGCATGTCATGCATCGACGATGCATGACATGTGGCGCCCCCGGCTACTATCACAAATCCCTTCGTTGAAGGATTTGTGATACTAGCATGGAGGGGGGGGGAGGTTGCCCAGACTTTGAGGGGAGTTTGAGACTCCCCATGCGTTGAAAAGGAACCTGCAAGGCCAGGCTACCGCGGGGTCCAGCAGGAGCCCGCGTAGAACTAAAACCTCAAACCCCAGATGTCATTTGGGATAGGGTTAAAGGAACTAGCTAGTGTGTAGGTTGGGACAGTACCGTTGTTAATGCAGCATGCGGGAACCCACGCTCGTTGCTTTGTTTGTCCCCTTATTCTGCTACACAAGAGTCTAAGTCTAAGAGCTCTGGTTTGTTACTCAAAAGTACGCTCCCCATAGTTAGCATTAGAAAGCAGCTAGAATGAAGCGATGGTTGGTTAGGAATGAAGAATGAGCAACCAACTGAGACCTCTCCCAGTTCTAGCCTCAACTCAGCTCTGAAAGGCTTGTTACTCAGAAAATCAGCCAACCAAGAAAATGGGCATAATAGCGAGTGTATCCATGCGCCCAAAGAGTTGACCCTGCCATATCCATGAGTGGAATTTTATGTCCGTCATATCCAAATGAATGAAGTATCCGGCCTTACTCGCCATGCTTGATTAGTGACATGCGTCGCTGATCGAGCATGGCGAGGACGGTCATGTGACCGTCGCTCGACCGCGACCCTCGCTCCTGTTGAATGGTATGCACCTCATCCACTGGCTAGCTGGCTGGTTTCACAGAAAGAAAAGGCATGCACTGCTGTATGGAGTAATTCCCCTTGTTCTGTTCTAAGATAGGCCAGGAATGCACCGCCCATAATTGGTATGTGCCCTGGATATCATTATATGAAACACAACATTGTGGCCTAGTTGGGACAAGCGCCGGAGCTCATGGGTTGCGGCGTGAGAAGAAGCGGCTCAAATTCTCTGACAGCCGCTTTTTTTTGTGTGGCCCAAAATGGGACAGGAAGCTTCTAGGAAGCTTACTCAATCCTGGCTTGAGGATGACACTTGGTAGTCTTAGGACCCGCCAAGTAGGACTGTAGGCTGAGGTTGGTTCCTGTGGAGCCACTATGAGCAGAAGCATGAGCAATGCTCTGTAAGTATGAAAGCATGTGTCCTGCACGCATCCATTTTTAGTTCTTGCCTTTAAGAATCCTCACAAAGTGTCCAACCAAGGGTAGACACTAAAGACCTTCATGCGGACGTTGTGAGGTTGCAAACCAAATGAACCTCAAGTGTGGGTCCCTTGTTCGAGGGTGATATGTTATCTTGGTTGAAATACCAAGAGCGGTTGGCGGCCTCCCATGACGGGACCTGTTTTCTAGACCGTTGCTATCCGGAGCATTGACAAAGGGTTATGGGCCCACACTTCTGGCTCTAATGCACGCTTCCAAGACCGATTTGCACGTGGTCTTGCAGGGCACACAGGTAAAATAGGTACACAAAGATCGGATGGCTCCAATCTGTTCCATCGGCTCCATCAGCTTCTTCAGGTAGGATGCGCGCAGGTGGCAAACTAAGAGACAAGGAATAGCTCTGTCCATGTTGGACAAGACCCTCGAGCTTCAACGAGATAAAGCTCTACTCCTTTAGAAGGTGGTACGACCCGGAGTCTGTTTTTCTCACGATGGCACCATCGCCTTAGGCGATCATCGGCAGGAGGGGCATGCAATGGAACCAACTGCACCTTTGACAACGGTCGCAGTCAGCAGCCTCATCAGCCTAATTGGCCTCAACAAAGCAGAGTAGCAGCGAAGCAGAGAAGACGAGCAACCGCAGGAAATGGCGGATCCGACTCAAGCCCGTCTTAGGAGGGTATGTCCAAATTCACCGGGACAGGTTTTCCCTTGTGGAATGGCACTTTGAGATTTTCATGAACGTGCGTGGCTACCTCAACATCCTAAAAAAGACCGAGACAGCACCCGCCGATGCGATAGTGATCACGCATGCGGCTGACCTTGCAGCATGGACAATGAAGAACATGGCTCTTGCCATACTTGTGATTTCCATCGACGAGACTCAACACTCCCACATCGCAGGATGCACATTGGCTGCCGAGGCCTGCGCAAAACTCTCACGCGTGCAAAATTCAAAGGCCCTAGCAAACCGACTCTTCATCTTCCAAAGGATGATGTTAATGAGGGTGAGCAAAGGAGAATCAATACCCAAATTCATGTAGTCGTTCAATAACGTGCTGCAAGAGGTCTAGCAAATGGAATGGAATATCGACTCCAACATGCGTGCCATAATCCTTCTGATGGCGCTATCGGAAAGTTGGGGGTCCTTGATCACCGTATTTGGCAGTTGGAAGGAGGCAGATCTGACGTATGAGGCTGTCACCAAACACGTCCGCAACGAGACCATGTGACGTAGTGGCAGTGAGGCAAACATGTCAGCCTATGCCTCTTGCTTTGGTGGACAAAGTGCAAGCTCTTGCTCCAGTCAGGGCAACAGCAGAAGCAGTGGCGGTGGAGGGAAAGGCAATGGTGGCGGGAAGAGTTCCAAGAAGCCCGGCAGCTGTCACAACTCTGGCAAGGCTGGGCACTGGGCTAGGGACTGCCGTAGTCATAGGAAAGAAGGTGGGAAAAAAGATGGGAAGGAGAAGAAGGAGCTCACCAACATGATGGCTGAAGGGCTGCCCATGAAGGGGGCAACTCTCCTTAGGCCTGGGGCATTCGCCCTTGACTCGGGCACCAACCACCACTCCTCAAAAGAGAAGGGTGGAATTCTCTCCCTGGCCGAATCTGACATGCTCATCAAGTGTGCAATCAGCGGCGTCGTCCAAGCAATGGACAAAGGGGACAAGGTGATCTTGTTCAACATGAACGGTGTGGAGAAGGCGGTCAACCTTCGAAAGGTGGTGTACATAGCCTCCTTTACAGTGAACCTGCTTTCGGTCTCATAAATCACCGAAAACATGAAAGTGGTGTTCACCAACAAGGAAGCCATAGCCCTAAAAAATGAGGAAACAAAAAAAATTTACACCAAAGACGACCTCATGCTTCAAGTTCCAAGAATCGACGACCTCTACGTGATTCAAACCAAAATCACCAAGATGTTGGATGAGGGACTGGCATGTGCCACCAAGGCAGTGGCACCGAAGCCAAAGGATGCACCACCGGCGACCGCTACGGCCGCCACATCAACCAAGGACACCGACGCTGAGCTCTGGCACAAGCGATTTGGCCATGTGGCCAAGAGCACGCTGCAAAAGATGCAGGAGCAAGAGGTAGTCCGCGGAATAGAAGGGTGCGCCATGAAGCATGGAGAAGAGTGTACGTTGTGTGAACCATGCCTCCAAGAAAAGGCAAAGAAGAATCCGTTTGGAAAAAGAGGTCAACGAGCGGAGAATATCTTGGACCGGATCCATAATGACGTGTGTGGACCCTTTTGAACGACATCTAACAATGGAAGCAATTACTTCCTGACCTTCATTGACGACCACAGCTGCAAGTTGTGGATCTACTTCCACAAAAACAAAGGGAGAGGTGAAGGAGACGCTTCTGGATTTCGTCGCCATGGTAGAGTGGCAAACATCCAAGAAAGTGAAGACGCTCCGAAGTGACAATGGGGGTGAGTACGAGGCATGCAAGCCTTGGTTCAAGCATCATGGGATTCGCCACAAGCTAACCACCCGTTATAACCCCCAAAGCAATGGTGTGGTTGAGAAGATGAACCAGACCCTACTCGGCATGGTGCGAAGCATGCTCTTTGACGCCAAGCTCTGACCTTGCTTTTGGGCTGAAGCTACAACAACGGCCTGGTACCTCTTGAACCTCACACCAGCAACCGCATTGTGGGAGCGTGGAAAGGAGTAGGAAAAGCAGCTGAAGACCCCACAAGAAGCACGGTCGGAAAAGAAACCCAATGCCTCTCATCTTAAGGTATTTGGGTCAACTGCATGGGTGAAGATCGAGTCAGGAGAAGGTGGAGGCAAGCTGGACGCACGTTCCAAGAAGTGCGTCATGGTTGGGTACGACACGTCACACAAAGCCTATGGCCTTTGGGACCAGGCAGCAGGCAATCTCGTGAGGAGCCTCGTCGTTCTCTTTGACAAATGCATCCTTGGAAAGGGAGAGCTGCTGGACCCGATCCTCGATCCCAAGGCGGGAGAGTGGATAGTGTTGCTTGAGTCCGGAGACCAAGCACCCAAAAACTGGCTTGCTTGACTAACAGGTGGTGGGAATGGGAGAGTAGCTACGGTGGATGGTGCACCATTTCACATGGACGCGGATACCGATGCCTCCGGGGCTTCCGATTCTGACTTGGAGTCTGACGAATCTTCTGACAAGGACGACAACGACGACGACAGAACACCATATGTGGAAGCACCAACACCAAAGCAAGAAGTCGCACCAGCACCCCGGCACAATTTGTGACGAAAGAAAGCACCTTTGCAGTATGAGGAAGATTGGACTGGCCTTAGCTGGCCGTGCATGACTCAAGGAGAGCCATCCACAGTGGCGGAGGCGATGAATGGCCCGGATGCTGCCAAGTGGAAGGAGGCAGTGGACAGCGAGCTCGCATCCATTGCTGAGAACGGCACGTGGGTGCCAGTGGATATAGTCGACAAGGCCCACGTGGTGGGATCCAAGTGGGCCCTCCAAGTGAAGAAGAAGCAAGATGGTAAAATTGAAAAGTTCAAGGAGAGGGTAGTGGCAAAGGGGTTCTCTCAATGCCCGGGCTCTGAGTTCGACAAGACGTTCGCGCCTGTTGTGACCTTTGCCTCCATCCGCTCTCTCCTTGCCATCGCAGCCGCAAAGAACATGGAGATACACCAGATGGACGTCACAACAGATTTCCTCTATGGGAAGCTTGACAAGGAAGTACTGATGGAGGTGCCCAAAGGAGTCAAAGCTCCCGAGGTGTGCAAGTTGGTGAAAGCGCTCTATGAGCTGAAACATGCCCCAAGGATATGGTACAAAGAGATGGATGGTTTCATGGCCATTCTCTCCTTCGCACATTGCCAAAATAATCCGAGCATGTACGTGCGCAATGATGGGAGTCGGCTGATGCTCATTGCACTGTATGTGGATGATCTGATCATCTGCTCTTTTTCAGTTGAGCTACTGGATGAGCTGAAGTCTGACCTCAGCAAAATGTTCAAAATGAAGGACATGGGTCCTCCCGAGTACTACCACGGGATCTCCATCCACCGCAACCAATCAGCAGGCACCATCGAACTCAACCAAACCAAATACATCAGTGAGGTACTAAAGCCCTATCACATGGAAGACTGCAAACCTATCAGCACCCCAATGACGACGGATGTAAAACTGAAGGCCTCAATGTCACCAAGCAATGAAGCAGAACAAAGGGAGATGCAAGACATCCCCTACTAGTCCGCTGTGGGTAGCATCATGTATGCCATGGTAGGTACTCTTCCGGACATCCGCTATGCTATGGGACGAGTGAGCAGGTTCGTGGCCAGCCCAAGGCCACAATTTGGCAGGCAGTCAAGCGCATATTTTGCTACCTACAGAAGACACGTCACATGGGCCTTGTCCTTGGAGGCCAAGAAGGTACGGACCCCCTCCGCCTGAAGTGCTACACCGAAGCCGACTAGGGAGGAAATCTCGACGACCGGTAATCCACCTTTGGATATATGTGCATCTTAAATGACGCTCCCATCTCATGGGCCTGAAAGAAGCAGGATTGTGTTTCCGTGTCCACGACTGAGGTAGAGTGCGTTGCTCTGTCTGAGTTGTGCAAGGAGACTTAGTGGCTGCGCAGCATGCTTGGAGAAATGACAGTGCCACAAAAGGGTGCCACGATTGTACGCGTGGATAACATGAGCGCCATCTGGATGGCTGAAGATGAGATCATCTCCTGGCGAACGAAGCACATCGACATACGTTACCACTACTCATGTGACCTGGTCATGAAGAACGTGGTGGACTTGCAGCACTCCGGAACCAAGAGCATGCTTGCTGACTACATGAGCATGCCGTTGGGGAGCGACTTGCACTATGCAGGCATTCATGGATTTGGCATGAGGAGTGCGGCAGAGGAGGGGTGAGCCCCAAGGCATCGATGGAGCTCAGTGAGCGACAGATGGACAGAGGTGCAAGGGAGAGATTTGTTGAATGGTATGCAACTTGTCCACTCGCTAGCTGGTTGGCTGTATGGAAAGACAAGACATGCACTGCTCTATGGAGTACATCCCCTTGGTTTGTTTTTGGATAGGCCAGGAATGCACTGCCCATAATGGGTATGTGCCTTGGAGATCATCATAGGAAACACAACATTGTGGCCTAGTTGGGGCAGGCACCCCAACTCATGAGTCGCGGGCTCAAATCCCGCGATGGCAGCATTTTTCTTTGTAGCCCAAAATGGGACAGGAAGCTTCTAGGAAGCTTACTAGAGCCAGGCTTGAGGATGACACTTGGCGGTCTTAGGATGCACCAAGTAGGACTGTAGGCTAAGGTTGGTTCCTATGGAGCCACTATGAGCAGAAGCATGAGCAATGCTCCACGTATAAAAGCCTGTGCCTATGGCTAGGAAAACAAGATGAGAACGAGATTCTCGATCTCAACTCAAATTTTGAGACAACTCTGAAGTTGTCTTGATCTCGCTCGGGTCCTGGATCTTGCTATCTCAATCTCATCTCGAACTTGAAACAAGATTATCAGAGAATTCTCGATCTCAAAAATTTTGTCCGAGATTCTCATTGTCTCAGAAATGTTCAAAGTGGAACAGGGTATGTGCACATCACGGCAGTATAGTACCTTGTCATAGTTCAGTCATGGGCACGTTCTCAGCAGTGGACGTCTTGAGTACACATAAGCCAACGTTCACATTGTTCGAAATCATCACTCACTCTCTAACGCAACACACCCTTCACACTAATCACAGTCTCACACTTATCGCACCTGTCGTAGGCTAAGTTTTCATTGTATAGAAGCATCCTACCTCAACATTGCCACATCTCTCACTTACATAGAAATTTAGTACCACACTCACACTCCACACCTCAATCCCACATGATGACATGGGGGAGTCATTCCGAGAATGAGATTTTCGAGATTGTGTCTCGAAATGACCCAAATTCTGGAATCTCGATCTCGCTCATCTCGAAAGCGAGATATCTCGATCTCATCTCGAAGACTGAGACAAAACGAGATTCTTGAGAATACGAGATTTTCCAAATTTTGAGATTTTCTCATTCTCATTTTCCTAGCCTTACTTGTGCCCTGCATGCATCCATTTACAGTTCTTGCCTTTGAGACTCCTCACAGAGCATCCAACTAAGGGCAGACACTAAAGACCTTCATGCGGACTTCGTGAGGTTGCAAACCAAACGAACCTAAGGTGTGGATCACTCGTTCAAGGGTGATATGTTATCTTGGTTGAAATACCAAGAGCGGTTGGCGGCCTCTCGTGACGGGACCCATTTTCTAGACCGTTGCTATCCAGCGCATTGACAGCTCCCTCGCGAGATCGTGATTGAGCGATGACCCTTTTTTCCACTTTTCTTTTATGCACACACCCCCTATTACGATTGAGGGTTTTGCTTGTTTTGCGCGGGCGGAGCCGGCGCAAAGCATAGAATCCTACATCATAGTAGGGGGTTTGCGCGTCGATCTTTTAACTTTAAAAAGGGTCATTGCTTGATCTTGATTGAGCAAAAAACGCCCATTTCAGGAAACCCTGAATCACATTCGGGGTCGAGGGTTTCATTTCTTGCGTGGGCAATAGATTCCCCTTCAACGCATGGGGTGTTTCGGATCCCCCACACAAACCCCATGCAAACTCCTCCCTCAAACAATCACGAACACCTTAAAAGTGGGGTTTCTGATTGTTCAAGGGGCCTGATGACATCATAGCTCCGACGTTGCATTTCATGCAGCCACGATGTGGTGTTCGCACAACTTTTTGCGATACGTTGTTTTCTTTGACCTGCGGATACATCAGCTTTAAGGTTAAAATCCTCTGGATATGGCATTGTGAAAGAGTGGTTAGAGGATATGGGGGGCTTATTCATAAAATTTATGGATGTTTGGTCACAAACCCGTAGGAAAATCCTAGCATTATCCTATCTGGCCGAGTTTTCCCAGGTAATACCTGCGAGATACTAGACAGCCCAAACCCCGGATGTTGTCCGTTTTGCCTAAAAACTGGACCATACCAAGATAACCATGCAGCGAATGCAGTTGTGCAGTCAGAATCAGGAAGAAAAATAGCTACGAGGAGTTACGGCTACCCGAACTCAGGCGCCGGCTACACTGATCCTGAGAGCCAACTACAACTAGTGATAATGTGACAGCCAAGGGTAGCTGCCGATGGAGCTGGTCATGTGAGGGTGCAGCAGGAGAAGAGCAAGGAGGAGGAGAACCACACGCTCGGCTTCACGGTGACATGTTCTCTCTAACAAATAGTGCCCCATCGGCATCAGCGTCCATCCACTCAATCGTCTGCACGAGCATGTACACCAGCCAAGAGATCACAGTATGAGTCAATGAGGCAGTGCACATATCAAACAACAATACTCCTCCATGATCCAAGGTCTTCAGTGTACATGAGCTTACAGAAGTAATGCTCCCCATGCAACCCAACCCCACACTCTGTGCAAGATTGAGAGGAGATGGATCATATTTGTAGGAAGGATGAGCGATGAGAACTCATGCAAGGGAAGAGTCACTCCACATACATTCAGGGTAGCATCCCGACCATACTCATAGCCTTCTTGAATGAGTTGTGATTGAGTGCCTTGGTGAGGAAGTCAGCCAACTGCTTCACAGTCTTGACCCACACGATGTGAACGCTGTCCTCATGCAACAAGAAATACACGTAGTAATACTCAACATTGATGTGCTTCGTGCATGCATGGTGGACACCATCATTTTCGGCACTCGCGGTGGCACTCTCGTTTTCACAACACAAGGTGATAGACGATACAGGCTGACGCAACTCATCCAAAAAATGACATAGCCTCACACTCTCACATGCACCAGCGCCCTACGCCACGTACTCTTCCTCTGTTCTATTACGTGTCACATACCCATGCTTCTTGCTACTCCATGACACTACCGTACCTCCGATGAGAAAGATCCCACTAGTGCTGCTCTTCCCATCAAGACTTAATGCCTAGTCGCTGTCACTATAGCCTACGCCCACCACAGAGGGCTGCCAACAGAATGTGAGGCCTTGGCGTGGAGTGGAAACCACATACCACAACACGCGGACAGATGCATCAAGGTACAGCAGGTGTGGGGCCAGTAAGAACTAGGCAAGGACACCAACAGCAAAGGTAATGTCAGCCCGTGTGGTAGTGGCAAGAAACAAGAATGACCCGCTAACGTGGAGGAATGTCGTGATGTCCACCGCTACACCCAAGGTGCTGGCGTCAGTAGCCTTCAGTTTTACCTGCCCTTGTGGGGTCATTGGGATGGATGTGCTGGGGACAGTGGTAAGGAAATCAGCAAAGCAGTCAGCGAGCGGCTTAACGTATGCTGCCTGATGTACCCACATAATGCCATACGCGAGATTGCGCTCAATCTCCATGCCAAGAAAAATCTGCGCCAGCCCGACATCCTTCATCTTGTAGGTCACCTTTAGCAATTCCTTCACTTGTTTGACAGTGAAAATTTCGGGAGAAGTAATGAGTGGATCGTCCATGTAGACGAGGATCACCACAAAGGGAGTCCCAAGAGGTGTGATGAAGAGTGCGGCATCTGCAGTGCTGCAGAGAAATCTGCCCTTCAGAAGGGCATGACAGATATTCATGTTCCAGGACCAAGGAGACTACTTGAGGCCATAGAAGGCCTTCTACACTTGCCAGAATCGGCCCATCCCATCCTCAAAGCCAAGGGGTTGGATCATGTAGAGCTCCTCACCATGAAGAGCATCGTGAAGAAAGGCATTGCTCACGTCCATCTGGTCGAGCTCCCAACCATGCTGTGCGACTAGGCGAAAGAGCACCCGGTTGGTAATGAAACGGCCAACTTGGACATAGGCCTGGTCGTAGTCAACTCCAGCAACCTGGGAAAAGCCCTTGGCCGTGAGCCGGGCCTTGTACTTGTCCAGGGTGCCATTCGGCTTCCACTTTCAGCGACATACCCACTTCACTCCTATGGCCTTGTGACCAATGGGGAAGCTCCACGAGCCGGTACAATGCGTGCTCGTTGATGGCTATGAGCTCTGCCCGATAGGCAGCCTCCCACTGGTCTGTGTTGGGAGTGGCACGGGCCTCACGTAGGGTCTGTGGGTCGGGTGCGAGTGGGCAAGGCCGGGCCGTCAGCACACGCGCAATGCAAAGTCTTGCAATAGCCTAGGCCAGAGTGGCGGAGACCGCACGGTGATGCTCCTGGGAAATGAGAGCATAGCTCAGGGCCGAGCCTGGATGAATATCCAACGAGGCCAAGGGCCGTCAGGCTAAGGAGGCTGACTGATCACAACAATTTGAGGAGAGGAAGGTGTGTGTCGACAGGTGTACTTGAGGCTAGATGAGAAGTCCTGGTGCGAGGAACCGGTAGCAGTGTTAACTTACGGGGTTGTAGAATGACACTCGGAGCACGGTTGTAGACCTGGTGCATTGGGGTGCCAGTGATGGAAGAGGGGGCCCGGCGAGGACAAGGTGGAAAGGTTGTGGTAGGCGCCGGGTCCGATGCCGGGAAACCGCTTGACACGGGCGAATCCACGGCGGTGGGTGTATTTGAGGCTGGAAGGGGGTAAGCCAATGGGTCAGGCTAGGCTGAGGACTCAACGAAGGACTCCATCGCCAACAAGCACGTGGCATCGCCGGCAGGGGAACTGGGAGGTGAGGTGGACGGCAAGGGAGGAGAATCCGGGCCATCTACTGCCAAGGGTGTGGATGTAGGCAGGACGACCTGTGCCTGTGGAGCCGGAGCGTCTGCGCGAGAAGGATACCTCCCACAAGACAACAATGACTGAAGTAGAGACGAGGTAGACCAGACAGGAGGGAGGTGGCAAGGGAAGAGATCCTCAAAGAACAAGGCATCGGGGACTCAACATTGTGATGCCAGACCGGGTCCCAGAAGCGCCAGGCATTGGACTGACGCGAGACACCGACGTAGGTGTAGAGACAGCCACGAGGGGCAAGCTTGCCATCCCGGTGGTCCTCGGCAAGCCAGACGCTGGCGACGTACCCCTTAGAAACAAGCAGGCCAGAGAATGGCCTGTTGACCACACCACAATGTGTACGGCATGGTCTGGCGGGGAAGGGGACCATGGGGAACACGGTTCCACACCCACATCATGTAGGAAATTTCCTCAAAGAATCCCTTAGACAGACCAGACTCGACACGCATGGTGCGGACACCATTGGTCATGGTGCGGTTCAAGCGCTTGGAAACACAATTTTGCTGTGGTGTCCCAGGGGCGGACGTCTCATGATGGATCCCATGACTGGTGAGATAGGCAGTAGTGTCACCCATGCACTCCCCTCCGCGGTCAAACCAAAAACGGCGGAGGGTGCGACCGCATTGGCACTCAGCCACAAGATGCCAAGCACAGATGGTAGAGGCCACGTGGCTCTTCCAGCAAAGGCAAACGACCCAACGATAGCGGGAGTAGTCATCTGTGAGGGTCAGCACATACTGACCGCCCTGGACAACAGACACAACCAAGAGAGGACCCATGAGGTTCGTATGGACAAGCCCCAGCAGGTGCGCGGCTTGAGAGGACACAGGGTAGGAGGTTCGGTGCATCTTGCCCTAGGTGCAGTCGATGCACTCGGTGTGGCAAGGCCACTTGAAAGTGGAGGGATCAAGTCCAAGCGCCAGCTGGGTGTGGAGCATGCTATTGACAGCATCAAAGTGTATGTGGCAAAGGCGACAGTGGAGGAGGTGCACATGCTAGGGGGAAAGAACACTAATGAAAAACACATGTGCAATGTCAGAAAAGGGAGGGGAAACGGATGAAGGAAGTTGAGTGATGTGCAAGAAGTTTTCACGGCAAACAGTACGGAACATGACCTAATCAGACGGGCAAAGGGAGAAAGTGCCAATGCCATAGGAGTAGAAGACGTCCAAGCTCATGAGGTTGAGAGACGTGACAGACAGGAGGCTAAGTTCCAAGCCCGGCACAGCACATTGGTCACAAAGAAGTCCGGATGGACCACAAAATGAACAAAGCCAACACCACAATCCGGCAAGATCTACCCGGACCCCATCCGGACACTATGAAAATTCCCAACTGGACCAAGCATGCTGCTCCAAGTGCCATCGCAATCGCAGACCAAGGCCATGTTTTTACGGTGAGCGATGAAATAGAATGTGAGAAGGGAGACGGAGGCCGTAAGCTAGGCAGAAACTACAGATACGAAACAATCATGCCATTCATCCAACCATGCGACATCATCCAAGGCCGGCCTCGGACAACAGGTTACATCCCCAAGGTCCCCTCGGAGGTCGGTCTCTGTGTGGCTGTAGGAGAATTCTGGGCTAGCAGGCACATAGCTTGTACTTCCCTAGAGAGGAGGCGCGATGCCGAGTTGCGTGGTGATGAAGCTCTATAGCTGGCGGATGCGAGCGGCGGAGTCAACGGGTGCCACTGTCTGTGGGGTCATAGCTTAAGACGAGGGATACAGGCTCCATTGGGACGGAGGTTGTGAGTAGTACCCCGACTGCTTTGGAGCATATTCCTGTTAATGCAGCGTACTGCATACGGTTGTGGCTGCTGCGGGATACACTTTTGCTACTACTGTTGATGGTGAAAGGACGGGGGAAGCTACGGTTGAGGCTGAGGAGTTGGCTTTGAGGTAAATTTGGTGGTGGCGAGAGTGTCACCAGAGGAGAAGGGAGTGCCTGTAGTAGCATCACAGGTGCCAAGACGGTGCTCACGTTGATGGAGCAAGGCGACGACATTGCGGGCCTTGTCAGTAGGGATGGAGCACGTGTACCACCCGTGCCCCATCTGACTGCAGTTGTGGCACGTCAAGGTAATGCCACCAGAGGAAGACTGTTGTCCCTTGCCCTTGTCCTTCCCGCGCTTCTTTCCCTCACCTTTGGTGCTACCGAAGGAGGAAGTGCCATGAGAAGGGGTTCAGGAGCCGCTCGAGGTGGCAGTCACGGTCCCGGAAGAGCCACCGCGCTAAAGTTGTGTGTCCCTGTGTGCTTCCTCTACAGTGAGGAAGACATTGTACATCCAGGTCATCAAAGTGCCTTGGGCTGCAAGAGCCTCGAGGATGAGTAGGCTATAGGGGACAATAATATCCACAAACTCAAGAGTGGCACCATTCTTGATGGTGAGGAGGGCAGGAAGAAGGGGAGGCATAGCTGTCTTGAGCCGTTGCAGGACATCCTGTGCACCGTGCCAATAGGTGGTGAAGGACTCGTACTCCCTCATATGAGGGGAGCTGAACTCCTTGAGGAGGCGGTTGATAGCTGCCTGGCCAAAGGCGCAATTAGGGCCTGTCAACATGTCCCAAGCACACCGGGGGTCAGCGCTGGTGTTGTCAGTGGTGTCACAAAGGAACGGCTCCAAGGCAGTGCGGTCAGCATCAAGAGTAGCAAAGACGAGTACGCGGATGGCACGGGCTACCTTAAGCACCTACTCCGGGATGGTGTCGTCATGTGGAAGAGTGTAGTACGGCCACAGACCCTCCACCTGTGTCCAGATGTGGTAAAGCTCTTCCCAAGACGAGAACTACTCATCTCTGATGAGGGCAGGAGGAGGGGACTCAAAGTCCTTGCGCCGAGAGGGGCCGGCCGCTCCAACACCTAAGGCGCTAGTAACCGTCTGCTGTTGTTGCTGCACCTGCTGCTGCGCTGCTATCTGCGTTGCCACAGTCAGAGCAGGAAGAGGGTGTTCAGGGAGGACACCCTCCCAGTTTAGTGCTGGTTGCAGCAAGCAATTGGCGCAGCTGATCAACTTGGTACTACAGATCCTCTATGTGGTCTGCAGTTGGCAGGTCTGCAGAGCTATCCTGCATGCCGACGACAATGTCCTGACTGGGCATTGTCTCTGCTGCTGAGACTACTGACACCTCTCCTACTCTATGGCTACTGCTTCTCCTACTGCTCTTACTGTCGTTGCTGGCTGCCGCTACTGTTGTTGTTGCTGCTGTTGCTGCTGTTGTTGCCGCTACTACTGCTGCCATTGCCGTTGCTGCTGCTGCTGCTGCTGCTGCTGCTGCTGCTGCCGCTACTGATGTTGCCATCCCATGCCGGGTTGGTGCACAGTCTCCCCTCAGATAAGAGATGGATGATGAAAGTAGTCCGGTCAAAAATCCGACTGAGTTTCTCACTGACTTGGAATGGTGGCAAAAAATTGACCTCCAGTGCAGAAAGTTGACAAAGTGCTGAAACTTCAAAGTTTAAAAACTGAGCAATCAAGGTTGTCCAAAGTAAGCACAATTTGGACCACAGATGTGCCTGGCTTCTGTGTTGGATTTGGTGCTCATGGGACACTATAATCAACTGCGCCTTTTTCAGATACTGCGTAAAATTGAAAAAGAAAAGGCATTAGAGTGCCTTGACAAAGTCAGCATTCAAAGCTTAGCTGGTTGGCAAATAGCATAAGTTTTTGGTGGGCAGCAGCAGCGCGTGTTCTTAGCCAGGGCTTTACCTAGCTTAAGCATAGACTGCACATTTTCACCATGAAAAGGGGCTTCTACCGCAGCTTCGCGGGATTGAAACTCATTTACTAAGCTAGGCACATGCTGAAATATTTCTTGGAGCTTATGATTCATTTCCTATGTAACTCCCTATTTTGTAGTGTATGTATAAATTTCTGATCCAGATATGTGGGGCTATTATAGGTATCCTATGTTTTTGGTTTGATACACAGGCCAGTGCTTTAGAACGTCCTTTAGCTTTAATGGGCAGCATCATTTGTCTCTTTATCTATTATCCAAAAGGGCTTTATGCTACATGCCTCCTTTGCTAATTACATTTTGTATCAAGCATTCGAGGCTGGTACCAATGGTCATGTAGCAATATGAATAAACCTGCTTTGCAAACAAGTAACTCACACCCGTATTGCTGAATACAATGGTGGAAGTATTTGCTTGAAAAAGTGAAGTAGAAGAAAAAAAAAAGCCAAAATGACCTAGTTTTGTGCTCAGCTTGAAATGTGAAAAAAATCTGGATCTGCGACACGGGATGATTAAAGCTGGAGCCTACGGACCACCAAACGAGCTAAGCATGGTGACTATGGAAATCTTGTAAGCTAAGCTCTTGAACGAGCCTATGTGCGCAATTTTTTACATTCGTTTGAGTCCAGTGTAGTCGGGCGTAGGGGACGTGGGTGGCTTATGCGATTTGCGACTGTGTCTGCTCCTCATCCGCGTGGCTTCCAAGAAGGTGCGAGGATGGGGCATTAACTACAAACGGTGCTCCTACCTCCTTCCTCTCCCTCTTGGGTGTCTGCTGCTACCGCTACTACTGCTCCTTGGTGTTGCAAATATGTCTGACATTGTTGCGAGTGCTGTATCTTTGCGGCTACTGCCGCTTCTGTTGTTACCACTGTTGCTGCTGGTGCTGGTGTTGCTACTATTGTGGGTCACTCACACCTCTGGTTTACGCTGTCACGTGCGTCATCACCAGCAGGTTGCCTGACGTCGCTCCGCTGGCCACTCACCTCCTTGCGTCAAACGTGGAGCTCAGAGCTGCCGGAAGAAATCCGGTAGCATTTCCCCTGGCCCAGTGGCCGTGGGAAAAACACTGACGCTGCCACCAGGCAGGTGACTGCTGCCGGAAACAAATCCGGCAGCATTTCCCTTGCACTGGCACATATGGGAGATCCGTCGGCACAGTCAGGAACTTGCATGCCACTGTTGTTGCTGCTGCGTCTGCTGCACTAGGACTCTGATACCAATGCAACAATACTGGATACTGGTACAAAGCTTGGCCGACTTGGCCGGGATGCAGTACTTGAGGGTTTTCGACTCTCAAGTCATCCTGTTTTCCCGCCCACAGGCCAGGGGGCCACGTCCGAGCCACGTGGAGCGAGACTCGCTACATCCCTCCCACTTAGGAATGAGCTGTCCTTAACGTCAACACATGGGATTCAAAACATGATGTTCTGATACCAAAAAGAAACTAGCTAGTGCATAGGTTGGGACAATGGCATTGTTGATGCAGTGTGCAGGAACCCACATTCGTTACTTAGTCTACCCCCTTAGTCTGCTGCACTAGAGTCTAAGTCTAAGAGCTCTGGTTTGTCACTAAAATTACTTGCACCACAGTTAGCACTAGAAAGCAAGTGGAATGAAGCGATGAAAGATCAGGAATGAAGAATGAGCAACCAACTGAGATTCCTACCAGTTCTAACCTCACCTGAGCTCTGTGAGGCTTGTTTCTAAGAAAATCAGCCAACCAGGAAAATCCTAGCATTATCTTGTCGGGCAAAAATACAGAAGTTCCCATTGTTTGGGTTGATAGATCACCGATTTCCATAGTAGAAAAGAAAGAAAAGAAGGTGGTGTCCATAGTTGAAGACAATATGTCATTGATGTCCATAGTCAAAAAGGAAATGACAGCGGTGCCCATATTTTCCATTTTGCGAGCGAAAAAGGAAAAACATGACAACTGTATCCACTATTTTCTCGATGTATTAAGTCGTGAACGACCTGCATGTCCAAAACAAATGTCGCATATTGACAGGCTGTCTTGATAGCCTGTGGTTCATTTTGTCATTAGCCGTTCTTCCTTGGAGCCGATGTTTGCGCCGAACATGGAAGAGGACAGTGCAATCGCTAATAAAGGGTAGCCAAATGGACGTGACCAGCGGCAATGAGATATTGTCCACAGTGGAGTTTGCCGATGACGTGCACACCATCAATGCACGTCGTCGCAAACTGTTACATTATCTTGCAAACCTTTTGGGGGTATGAAATACGGTTTATGGGCATAACTGTGGATTTATCATGTTATCTTGTGGGTACTTTGGATATTTTCTACATGACTTGTTATGGGCACCTCTGTATCAATTCCGTGACACATATGGACATGGTTGTTTTAATGTCTAAAGCTACGATGTTGCACACTGTTGATATGTATGAATGTTAGCATACATTGGAACTATTCTTCTCCACATAGCCTCCATCACATTGTACACGCGTATTGAATACATGATCATGATTGCATTTCTTTACATGGATGCATTAGTATGGTATGAGAAATGGATACAATTGCTAATTACTGCATGGGTGTGGGATGTCATCATTTCAATGGACATGATTGTCATGTTGAAAACGTTTTACATCTCTCCAAACAGCCAGGATGAAGCACTACTACCCCAACCACTATGCATCCAACGACTTTAGATCCAGGAGTCTATAGAGCCAGAGCCACTCACACACCTCACATCCACATCCCTACCATCCGTGATGGAGAAATGCATCGTATAAAACATTCTCATCCGCATCATTCAAAATTTCCTCATCCTCATTGTAGAGAATATCCTCATTCTCATCGTAGAAATTTTCTTCCCAGTGCACGTCATTTCATTCTGCTTCACTTGTAGAGCCATTGATTGGAATGTCACCGTATATCACGATACACAAGTACATCTCACCATCATGGTATGTCTGGGTACACTAGCACATCCTAACATGTCTTGTAGTCTTCGGCTCCCACAAGTATGAATAGAGTGTCCAACACACCAATGTTGCACCCACTCCCGAGATGAAGACCTCGGACAAGTTAAGTGGCTCACATGAAGTCATGTTTCAACTACCTTGTCCAAGTGCTTAGACAAAAGAGAGAGTTGTCTGAAAGGGAATGAAATGAGCTTGTCAGTACACCTTTTGTAGACCTCTTTGGATGTTGGCTGTTAATGCGTTTCAACAGACATGGAAATTGGAAATGATCGATGATATGAAAACATTTGAGAAATTCAACTCTAACAAAAATTGAGTTTTACAACACCACCAACCTAACCACACACACACACACACACACACACATACACACACACACACACACACACACACACACACACACACACACTGGAAACTAGTCTAATGGAGGAGTGCCACTCGGGACCACATGTACTCTGGCATGGACCTTCTCCATAGCTCCTGTTCTTCTGAGAGCTCTGGAAAGCGCACACATGGGAACAAACAAGAGGGGGAAAGACGAGTTAGGACCATGGTTTACAGACATGCATTAACAAGAAGAGATAGTTGTTGGAATGCAAAACAAGACAACAGAGGATCATAAACTGAGGTAAACTCACCACATCTTGAAAGAACGGTTGACTTTATCAACCTCCTCATGGAAAGCCATCCATGCCTCCTCACGCTCCTGTGCATCATTCTGGTCAACCTCTTCATCCTCACTGGAGACGGAGATGGGGTCGACTACCTCATCATGGTAGTTGACCCCTTCATCTTCCTCCACCTCCTCCTCCTCCCCCTTCTCCCCCTTCTCCTCATCCTCATCCCCCTCATCCTCCTCCTCCTCCCTGTCCTCCTCCTCCTCCTCCTCCTCATCTTCCTCCTCAGACTATGCCTTGTCCTGAGCAAAGGGGGCATCCTTCGCCTCATCCCTGGAGTACCCCATGGTGTCCACGTTCGACCTGTAGGATGCCCTCATGCAAAGCTCTGCCTCAAGCTATTTGACGCGTGCGGGTGCTATTTGCTCAAAACTTGGAGCATGTTCAGTCTCACTGTGGCTAGACGCCCGTGACAGCAACATGGGCCTGGCTAGAGCCACTTTGCTCCAGCCGGCTTCACCAGCTTCACCTTGGGCAAGGGGAATGGGGTGTTGTACGTGCGTTTGTAGCTCAGGTTGAGGTAGCCAAAGTCCATGTATGCCACGGGGTTGAGAGAATTCTCCAGCAGGAGGTTACAGGCATGCTGTCATGGAACTCCATACTCATGAGCAGTCTTTGGTGCTGATTTTCTTGTGGTGCGGAGTATCGTTTGGGTGCACTGTTGTGCCACTTGTCCAAGGTCCCATGTCACCCCCATCCATGTCGAAGTTGTACTCCCGGCTGCAATCACAATTGTTTTCTACCTTCAGGTACAGCACCCGCATAACGTTGCCCTCCGCATCATGTGCCATCTTACGGGAGATGTGCTAGAGCCTCTACACGATGACATGGAGGTTGACAAAGTAGAAGTACGGGTACATTTTCTGGAGCTCCACGGGCTTACCATTGAGTGATTCCATGGCGTTGCTTGTGGTGTGTCCACCACGAGGTAGAGGAAAGTAAAGCCTGCTCCATCATTCTTTGCGGATGCCTGGCTGGCCATTTCCACCTAACAAGTCATCAACGTCCTTTGGAGCCAACCGCCGCATCTCGGACAGGTTCTAAGTCAGTGTGCCCGACCTCTGCAGGCACCAGGATTGCACGTTGCTCATGAGGTGCAAGGTTCAGTAGGTGTGCGTTGCACCAGGCAGTTTGGCCTCCACAACGTTTGCCAAGCCTTTTCGCAGTCAGAATGACCGTGGTTCTAACCTGTGCCGCGATTGGGTATGCTGCTGCCACAAGCTTGTAGAACCACTTCCAATTCCGCTTGTCCTCTTTATACACCAAGGCATACGCGGCAGGCACGGCGTTGTCATTCGTGTAAAAAAAATCCATGATCAATAGGACTTGCTCGTGCCAATTCTTCAGGTGGGTCCCGTCCATCGCGAGCACACGCCGAGTGTGCTCAAAACCTTTGCGACACGCACCAGGTGCAACAAACACCCGGTCAAACGTGCCAGTTTTCCTGTCCTGCTCACCCTTTTCCATGGCCAACGGTTCCACCTTCATGAGCTGGATGAAAGACAAGGTTTGACAATTAGTGGGGGAGTTGAAACATAATAGAGGCGTGTTGAAATACCTTGAAAACATGAAGAAAAGAAAAGGTAGAAACGTACCTCATCCACATTTCCAGGGAACATGCTCCACGAGTCCTCCTTGCCGTACATTGTCTCTAGGCAGATCTTCCAGGCGCGGTACAGGGTGGTGTATAGAACTTTCTCTCTGACCTTCGTGATGACTGCCTGCCATGCCTTTGGTGTTGTTGACGGGTTCTTCGTGGAGTGCACTGGTTTACCCCGGCTAACTCCGGGATCACAGAGGTGGCCGTCCGTGAACGAGGTGATCCTGAAGGAACGAGACCTATTGCTGAACATTGCACAAACAATCCACGGGCATTCCTTGGCAACGTACTACTTGTAGTGCACCACAAAGCGCGTGCGGTCACTCTTCAGCCACCACAGCGACATGCGGTTGTAAACGACGTACTCTTCCTCAGCAGCTTTGCCATGGTCACGAAGAACAAGCCACCGTGGAAGTCAATTGTAGCCTTTTGCTTCTTCGAGGCTGCAGATACCGGGGTCGGCTTGGCGATGCTGACGTGGGCAGACTTTGCGTTGGCGTCAATGGCCTTGGCCTCATCGTTGGTCCCTACATGCGGGCCCTTGCTTAACTGCACTCGGCCACCTATACGGGACATCTTGAGAGGAGCCTCAGCTTCAGAGCGTGGATCATTGTTGACCACAGTGTGTGGAGCATCCTGGTCTGCATCAGGGGGAGACTGGCATATCAAGCACAGTTCATCGATCACCTCATCGTTGCTCTGATCGGGTGTAAACCAGGATGATGTGACAGCTCCACCAGAAGTGTCGCAAACTACATTAATGTTGTTTATTGTTCGATTGACTTCTCGACCTTGGTAGAATCTAAAAAAGACACGCCTGGATATTCTTGAACCCTCTGGATTTCTTGGCGAAGCTTTTCAAAGCAGCCAGTCACGACGGAATCTCGTAGGAGTTGTTCGGCCGTAGCACCGAGGACAACATACTTTCCTCACTATCAGTCTTGGTATTGTATACATGTGCTTGAATCACTCAAAACTTGTCATCTGTAATGGGTTCCACAAAATCGTTGGCCGACTACGCCAAAACAGCGGTGCTTGAGTGTCTCCGACCCTCAAGCCATCCAGTATCACCGCCCACAGTCCCAGGTGACCCCGCTTGAGATACGTGGCTCCTTGGACCGGTCGGCGTGGGACTGCCACGCTACATCATCAAAGTATACTGATTTCTTAACATAAATAATCCATTTCCCCGAATCCTCAAACTGTCTCTTGTCACGCACCTCATCCCTGTGAACCACCAAAGTTCTGCTTTGCAGTATCATTGCAACGGCAAAGTTACGAGGTACCCCGTTCGGGATTTTTGAAAACGCTATCCACCCCGTTCGATGGATTTTGATCTCCATTCGCCCCGTGTTTTGATTTTCGATCTCTATAAGCCCCGACTTCAAAACTTTGATTGCACGACGCCCCGCAACCAGAGTGCCGGTGACAAGGTACCCCGTTGGGTACGTGGTCATTGTCCAGACATTTCCATTTTGAGACTTTAGTGTAATCTCTCAATATAAAAATGTTATTGTTATGAAAAACATTAATGAAGTAAATGAGACCTTCCAAAAATGCGGGGGGAGGGGGGAGGGGGGGGGAAAGAAACTAGGCAGCAGGTTGGGGCAGCTGCGTTGTTGATGCAGCGTGCGGGCTTCCACGCTCGTTGCTATAAGTCAGCTGCCCCCTCAGTCTGCTGCTATAGAATCTAAGTCTGGAAGCTCTGGGTTTGTTACTCAGAAGTGCGCGCGCCAGTGTTAGCGCCAGAAAGCAGCTGAAAACTGATAGTAACTGATTAGCAATGAAGAAATGCACAGCAATGGGGGACCCCTCCAAGTTCTAGCCCCCCCCAGCTCTGTAGAGCTTGTTACTCAGTTCATCAGCCAATCAGAAAATAGCTAATTTCAGGCTGGCAGGTTTTCTCGGTGAGGCCTGCCAGACGGCCAACAGCCCAAAACCCGGGCGTCGTCCGTTTTGCCTGAAAACTGGACCATACCATAATACTGACGCTGCGAACGCAGCCGTGCGGTCAGAATCTGCAAGAAAAAAGGAGCGAGGAGTTATGGCAGCCTGAACCCAGGCAGTGCCCACGATGGTTTATGCTGCCAATCAGGGCCATGCAACATGCAACTGGGACCCTAGGCAGCGCATGACGACGCAGACACGACAGTACGCGCTGGACGCATGCAGACAGCAACTACGGTGGCAGTGACTGCCGGCAGCGCGACCGCCGAGGAGGCCTGCCGATGGAGCTGAACACGTCGCCGAAGAGAGGGGGCTCCAGCGAACTGCAAGAAGACCTCAGCGTGTGTCGGCTCCACCGGACGACACTCCATCAGCGTCGAGTCTCGCCTTCATTCATCTTCACGCCAATGTACACAAGCCGGGAAGACACAACAGAGCACAATGAGAGTAAAAACCAACACTTCCCCATGACTCACAGGCGTAGTGCACATGGGCGGGCAGAGACACGGTCAACACACAGACTCCCCCATGACACGTAGAAGTGCAGGCAGAGACAAAGAAAGCAAATCACGGACGCACGCCGACTGAACTCACAGCCTTCTTAAACGAGTCCCGCTTCAGTGCCTTGGTCAGGAAATCAGCCAGCTACCGTGCTGTCTCAACCCACACGATGCTGATGCTGCCGTCGTGCAACAACGAACGCACATAGTGATACTCAACATTGATGTGCTTTGTGCGAGTGTGATGCACACCGTCATTGTCTGCAATGGCCATAACACTCTCATTGTCACAATGCAGGGTGATGGATGCGACAGACTGACGCAACTCGGACAACAGATGACGCAACCACACACTCTCACACGCGCCTGAGCGAAGTGCCACGTACTCAGCCTCAGCAGTGCTACGTGCAATGCACCCCTGCTTCCCATTGCGCCAGGACACAACTATGCCACCGATCAGGAAGATCCAGCCTGTGCGACTCTTACCGTTTGGACTGCCCGCCCAGTCGCTGTCGGTGTAGCCCACTACGACGACGGACGGCTGGCGACGGAACATGAGACGTCGCCGAGGGGTCAAGACGACATAGCGCAGCACTTGGATCGCGGCCTCGTAGTGGAGGTGACGCGGATTGTGAGAGAACTGGGCCAGGAGGTTGACGGCAAACGCGATGTCTGGACGCGTCGTCGTCGCCAGGAACATCAGTGACCCAATGATCCACAGATACGTGGTCACATCAACTCGCTCCCCCACAAGAGCTGGGTCGGGACTTTTCAGCTTCACCTGGCCGTCGGGCCACATGGGTGAGGATGCGCTGGACATGAGGGGCAGGTCCTCGACGAAGCAAGCCTGCAGGGTCTGCACATAGGCAGCCTGGTGGACGTGTAGGATGCCCTGAGAGGGATCACGCTCGAGCTCCATGCCCAGGAAGACTTGGGCAGACCCGAGATCCTTCATCTGGTAGGCGGCATGCAGCAAGTCCTTGACACGCTGGATGGTGGCCGTGTCTGGCGACGCAATGAGGAGATCGTCAACGTATAACAGAACTGCGACAAAGGTCTGACCTCGTGGGCTGAGAAAGAGTGCGGGGTCAGCGGTGCTGCGCTGGAGGCCGCCACGGAGAAGTGTGCTACTGATCTCCTGGTTCCAGCA
>SZWC01012322.1:45629-65425 GCA_023375785.1 Penium margaritaceum | reverse complement strand
TGGACTGGCCACGCCCCGAAAATGTTGGGCAGATTCGGTCTTTCCTCGGCCTTGCAAACTACTTTCGACGGTTTATGCAAGGGTATTCGACCCTGGTAGCACCGCTAACCAGGCTCACGCGAAAAGACGTGCGTTGGGAATGGACATCTGATTGCGAGAACGCTTTTCTCAAAGTCAAAGAGCTTCTCTCCACGGCGCCCGTTCTAGCTCTTCCGGATCCATCGCAACCGTGGGAGGTTCGATGTGATGCGTCGGTAGTAGGACTTGGAGCCGTCCTCATGCAGAACGGTCACCCAGTTGCGTATGAGAGCCGAAAGCTCATACCCGCGGAAACGCGGTACACGACCGGGGATCAAGAGCTCCTTGCGGTAGTGCACGCTTTCAAAATGTGGCGTTGCTACCTGGAGGGTGCTGAAGGGGGTGTGACGGTCGTGACCGACCATAATCCATTGGTGTTTTTCCAAACACAACCGAACCTGTCAAGACGACAAGCGCGTTGGAGCGAATACCTGAGTCGATTCTCGTTCACATGGGAATATCGGCCAGGACGCATCAATGTGGCCGATCCACTAAGCCGACAGCCTGTGGAAATAAAAGCAACCACCGAGGTCAGTGGGTGTTTTATGGCCATTGCAACAGCAACCGTACCACCACCGGATCCCCCTGCACCTCTGCGTCAACCACCACGAGAGATTATCCATTACAACGGTTTTGTAAACAGGATCCGGATGGGATACTGTGTGGATTCTTGGTTTCAAGACTCTCGAAATCTGGACAAATATGGCTTGGTGGAGGCCGCAAGAATCTTCTGGCACGGAGAACAAGTTGTTGTGCCAAACTCGGGAGACCTTCGAGCAAAGGTTATCTCCCAGTTCCACGACCCGCTGGTCGCAGGTCACGTGGGACCCCGAAAGACCGGACAGACACTCTCGGACCACTATTGGTGGCCAGGGTGGAGTGTCGATGTCCGTAAGTATTGCATGACATGCGACCCATGTCTTCGGAATAAGGCTAGTAACAAGAAGCCTGCTGGACTCCTACAGCAGCTTCCCATTCCTGGGACTCCATGGGAGTGCGTCAGCATGGACTTCATTACTGGTCTTCCGGACACGGCCCGTGGCCANTTATCTCCGATCGAGATCGAAAATTTGCTAGTAAGTTCTGGCAAAAGATGCACGAGTACTTCGGCAGTGAGTCGCAAATGTCGAAAGCGTTTCACCCTCAAACGGATGGACAAACAGAGCGCATGAATCGCACTCTGGAGCAGATGCTCCGCATGTACGTGGACCCTGCCATGCATGATTGGGACGAATTCCTTGCACCGGCAGAGTTTGCGGTGAACAACTCGGTGAACGAGTCCACACAGTTCACACCGTTTGTGTTGAACAGTGGTCGGCATCCAGTGGTACCCTCTTCATTGGTGAAGGGTGGGAGTACAGGAGGGCAGGTCCCTTCTGCTCAAGCCTTTGCTGAGCGCATCGACTCCTTGTTGCAGGAGGCGAAGGGTCACCTTAAAGCAGCTCGGCAGCGACAAAAGGCATATGCCGACAAAGGTCGCCGGGAGGTGTCGTTTGACATCGGTGACAAAGTGCTGCTTAGCACTAAAAACCTTCGGTTGAAGTCGCCAGGGGCAAGAAAACTTCTACCGAAGTGGATTGGGCCGTTTCCCATTGTAGCACGCATCGGGCCAGTGGCATACCGATTGCTTCTTCCGCCGAGTATGAAGATACATGACGTGTTTCATGTGAGCTTGCTGGCTCCATACACGGCAGGAGGAACCGTTCAGCCACCGCCAGCTGTCTTGGCTGCCGACGGCCAATACGAGGTCCTTCGCCTACTCCAGCACCGAGAGCGTACTCTTCGGTCGCGCGTTGTCAGGGAGTACCTCGTCCATTGGGCCGGTTGTGGACCTGAACATAATTCATGGGAGCCCGAATCTCGGTTGCCCACAGGGGTGGTCAACGAGTACTGGAGCGAACTTGCAGCTCGCACAGATCGACGCGTGGCAGGAGGTACCACCTGAATGCGGAAAAGTGAACAACATTCCCACAGGGCAGCATTCATGGACAGCGACCATAGGAGGTTGGGGACGCCCAACATGGTTGTCGCGCGGACGCACCAGCCTAAAGGGGGGAGACCGCTAGCCGTGCTGACCTACAAGCTGCAGCTTAGGTCTACGTACCATGCACGTGTTCATGTTTAGCTGGTGACTGAAATTATTAATTTTCTTTCACAATGTTGATGACTCACTGACTGACAATCCTACTTGTTGTTTATGAACCGGGGCGGTTCATAATAAGTGGGGAGGAATGTAGCGGGAGGGCCGGTTCGGCCCTCCCTCCTCGCTGATGCGAGGGGTGGTTGCGCACCACCCCTCGCGTCAGCGAGGGCTGGCCGGCGGCCAGCAGTTCGCTGGCCGTCGGCCAGCTCGCTGCCGGCCGGCTGGACGGCCGGCGGCCGGCCAAGCGACGATCCGGCCAGCCGCCAGCCGCCGATCGCGGCCTCAGCCGGATCGGCGGCTGGGAGGCCACGAGGGCCTCGAGGGCGAGGCTTCGTGGCCTCGTGCCCTCGCCCCCCCTCGCCCTCCTTGCAAACGAGCAAGAGAGGACGAAGGGATAGGGGTAGCGATGGGAGGTCGAAATAGCTGGCGCGAAATCGCCGGCGTGCCTCGCACGCGACGATTTCGCGCCAGAACGACAAAACATGAATCGAAGTTTGTTTACCACGAACTTCGACATAAAACGAACGAAAAAACTCGTGCGAACACACGAGTTCGAGGTAAAAACCCCCGGTTTGGGTCCCAAAACCAGGGGTTTGGTTGAAAACGGAAATGGGCCTCCGGAGACTCGAAATATTCGAGTCTCCCTGCTCTGGGTCATTGATGACGATTGCCCCTCAGTCTTGCGAAGGGGGTAAACCCCTCACGCGGACTGAGAACGCCATTCTGCGAACTCCGACGACGACTTCAGAGCAGGAGCTGGAGACACGCCTGTTACAACTATACTTTCAAACGCATTCGTTCAATTTTTTGTTGTGTTTTTTTAGCCTTTACATCCACACAAGCTGCAAGTGATCTAGCATAGGTTGATGCAGTTTAGGAAGAGTTCGCCCAAACCATACACAATGTTTAAGAGCACACATGGGCAAACAAAAAAAAGAGTTTGAACGAATGCGGGCAAGGAAGGTAAACCTTCCATGGATGAAGTAAATTCTCATGGAAAACCTTCCATTATGTGGTCCAGATTGCGGGCAATTATTCAGCCTCTAAAGAGATACCAATATGAATACTTTTTCTCGATTACTATGTAACCCTATGCACGCTTTGCGTGCAACACCTGCCTCTCGTTTCTCTTTCGCCTCGTTTCATATCCTTCATGGAATTCTTGGCTACTTCAGCATCATAACTGTCCATAAAGTTATTCCAATATGCAAAACACGACCAATAAATGAAAAGTGTAACAGTGTTACGTGAGAAGAAATCTAAAGAGAGGAGGAAAGTTTAAAATTGAAATAATAAAAGCATAAAATAATGTTTTATCTGTTTAAATCATGTCCAAATGGTTCCGTACCTAGTCTGATTCCTTCGTGATGAAAACAAACAAGCTACATACTTTCCATAAATGTGTCGGACCATAGATGATTATGGTGTTCATGGTGTTTGTGTATGTCTTGCATGTTCTTGAAGAGAGTGGCAACGAGGAGATTCCATGATGTATTTGACATTGAAGACACTAGATAAGGATGACCTCACGATCTTCATTTCAACAGTCGTTGGCACAAATAATGAAATGCATGCATTACATACAATTACTAGTTAGCAGAAGAATGGCGAATAACGATTAGCACACTCAGTCAATCTAGTGGGGTTTGTTGACAAAAAATCAAATGGCATATTCCATTAAAAGCATTTTCACCTAGTTCATTGCAAAATTTGGTAGCAAACACCACATGAAATAATGGATTGGAGTAAAAATCAGGGTGTTACATGAATCGGTGAAAATGCCGATTACCCCCTGTTTTGTCACCCTTGACCCTCATACACCCCTCGATCAAAACGATAAGCCCCATCTGCCCCTCCGTCGGAACGATAAGCCCCATTCGCTCCTCCACCAGCATGATAAGCCTCATCCGCCCCTTCGTCCGAGCGATAAGCCTGATCCGCCCCTCCGCTCGCACAATAAGCCTCATTCGCCCCTACCCCTGAACAATGAGCCCCATATACCCCTTGATCGGCATTCGATGTCGAACCATTGAAAAAGACGGAAAATCAGCTTAATGTACCCATGGTTTGTGATGTGATGCTGTTGGTTTGTGTGGCTTCCACCCGTCACGACCGACACTGCTAGTTTACCGATATACCCACATTCGGGGTATATGGCAGAGGAGGGCGTGACGACACGACGGGCCTCCGGACTGCACCGAGACTTCTCCAGCACCTGCGATAGCGCCGGCGAGACGCGATCGGTGCGTTCCAGTAGCCCTGTGGGCTTGTCGGGAGCTAGGAGAGTTTTCTCGATGGGTTGAGACCCGTGCACCCGGTGGACATCGGTGGGACGAGGAGATCCGATGGCTGTTGTGGGGCTTCCGATGTTCGGAAAGTCATGTGTGATGTCTGGACGCTGATTCTGAGATTTTCTGGCACTGTTCCTATTTTCTCGGTGGTCGAGACCCGGGTACTGGGAGAGCTGTTCCGGTGCCTCGAGGAGATCATCGTTATTGTTATCGTGGTGTACGCAGTGTGTTCTCCTCGCTGACCCGTTTGGGTTCAGCGGGGGTGACGGGGCCCGGTGCGGCTAGCTGCCGGCGCCCCTACTTAAGCCCGCTAGGGGCTCATTTGTAATCTCTCCTTGTTCTTTATATTCACCGTTCCAGACTTAGCCAAATTCTTGCCGTCTTGCATCGCACTCACACACAGAGCTCATGTTCGTTTTTGCATGGGCTTGCATGCCCTAAAAGATTATTTCCAATTGATACAACACGACCAACAGAACGGAAGCTTACCCGAACGTAAATGCTTTGGTGTGCAAAGAGGCTCGGCATAGTACCATAGACACCTGTACCTCCCTGCTTGAATGTGCGGTCGGTCGCACATGATGACATGTGCCTAAAAAAAGAAAAATACACGGCCCAGAACGGGACATACTTGTGTCGTTTGCGCTGTCACACCCGTACGTATGCTCTGGATATATAACGGTTCACATCGCATTCGACTTCCTCCTCCCTCCCGTACTCACGAGTACATAGACCAAACCCTCTGTTGACATGTCCCATGTTCGAGATACGCGTCCTCTGCCACCCTTGCACCGCTGGGCTGGCCACCAGAACAAGTGCACGGTCCTCGGGGAACCGTGACATCCCCCCCCCCCCCATGGATCACGGAACTGCAGTGGCTAAGTGGGCAAAGATAAAGCACGCATGGGACATCGTGAACCTAGAAACACTCGTCGACCCATACACCATGTGTTGGCAGTTGGGCATGCAGGCACCCCATGCCCGCTCGTTGTACTGTCCAGCCAATCGGGCGCCATGGACGTCGGTGTGGCCAATTCCATGTTCGCGGTTTTGACAATCGTCATCGTGTAGCTAGTTCCTAGGTGTTGTACATAACTACTTGCCGGGCACTTTGACATGAAGTATTTTCACGTGAAATGAACAATATACCATCCTCATTGTGATTGTTAGTCCGTAATAAAGCAACTATATGTCCACTTGTTTACGGTACTTATGGAAAAAGCAATGACCAATGTAGCAGCAAAAAAAGGACACTTCATGGGCAAAACTGCTTCGATTTGCTGGGCATTTTGGGCTCAAGTTCTCTCACATCACTTGATGAATACGTCACCCTCATTGTGATTAAAGACCCCATGAAAACAACTGAATTTCCACTTCTTCAGCGTGCATGTTGAAAAATTAATGACCAATGTAGCAGCTACAATACAACACTTCATGACCAATGGAGTAGCTACAATACAACACTTCATGACCAATGTAGGACCGACAACAATTGTGAGTGCATATCATTGTCATCTGTTTAGTTGGGTATAGGTGGTTCTAGAGGCTGAAGCATTTAGCCCCCTATGCTGTTTTATGAAGTGCCTTGTGAAAGTTTTCCTTTACATCGGATTCAAAGGAAATCTGCTATTTTGAGACATAACTGTCAACATAAGGTACAGTCAACATCCCTGTACTGTGTTCTTCTTCAACATCACTTAGTGTGATGAACCTTTCTTTGTCAACAGTTGTTAATCATCATGGCAAGAGAAAGGACGTAATGTGCAAAGGGAAACATTCATGGGAAAATTCCATTTTGCAAACGTTAATGACTAAACATTTCACATACTGAAGGTAGGATACGTGATCTCCTCGAATAGTTCAAGACTCAACCCTCAAAGAAAGTGAACAATGTCACACACAGGACACAACTGCTCCCACGGCTGACAGTGTTCAGCATCGTAGAAGACCTCTGACTCACTGTCTTAATGCTGGCCGCCATGTCTGCTTCTTGAAACATGCAGACCACCGTCCCCCCTCCCCACATGCAATGAGCTAGTGTGCCGCAGCCTAACCTTAACCTTCTTCCTAACCCAAGACCCCCATTTCCTGCTGAACTGAGAGCCACCTGACTGAATGATTTGTTCAATCTCCAGTGTCCAACATAGTTCATCTTGCACATGAACAAAACATTGTGTTAGTGATGCAAAGCATAGGAGGAATGCTGCATGAAACTTCTCTAACGGAAGACACAACAACAAACAAAACACACTTACCTCACTCTACCTCCTCTGGCTCTTCCTCGTACGTCTCCTACCACTCTCTCTCCTCCTCATCCAACTGATGGGTGTACTCATCTTGCGTTACCGTCTCACCATCATCACCAATAGGAGGGGAATATGTACCAGAGTCATCACTTTCAGCACCATCATCCTCATCATCCTCGTCATCTCGAGGCGGAGTCTCGGGATCGTACTCCACGTCACCACTGGCATATGCTGCAAGTGGAGCATCCACACTCATGGAGGCATTTTCACGTGCCTCCAAGGCTGCTACAACCTGTGCTGCGGCCGCCTCTACACCTCTATCATACCCTCTTGCTACAGCCTATGCAGGGCTTGGAGCAGGCGGGTTTTTGCAATGTGTCTTGGTATGCCCCTTTTGCCCACACCGTGGGCAAATGAAGTTTTTTTTTGCGCAAGGTCTCACGGTCTTTCCTTGTGGTGCGAGGGCGGCCCTTCCCACGCCTAGGTCTTGGTTGTAGCCACAGGGGCTCCACAGACCGTATGTTCTCCACCACTGGAGAGGGGAGGGGGTTGTTGTACGCCCGACGAAACACCATGCGTGTGAGTCCAGGGTCAGCCAGTTTCTCTACGTTTATGCACTTGGTCAGCAAAAAAGTGCATGCATGCTGACAAGGCAGTCCAAACTCCATCCACCTGCCACAGCTGCAAGTCTTCTCAAGCAAATCAACTTGGCGCGGATTGTTTGTTGGGCCCTCCACTATTGCAGTGTTGGGGCCCTCCTCCGTCATGGTGTACTCACACGCCACTGCGAGACATTGGAGGAGTCGGTCGGCTTGGGCAGGGGCCAAGGACATCTGCACACCTTCAGCCTGAGCACGCCGAGTGTAGAACATGCACTTCACAAAGGGGTAGATGCTGAAAAAACAATAACAAGGATAGAGCTTGCGGTGTGCTACGATGCGCGCGTTCCAGCCCTCTGCTGCGTTGGAGGTAGTGTGGCCTCCTCTGCCTAGAGGGTAGTGGAGGCGTGTCCACTTCTCCAGAGTTATCCCTCCCACCACACTCCCATCCTCTTCTTGCCTTCCAAACAGGTATGCATACGCAGAGGCACTCACTTGACGCAGGTGGGTGGTAGCCTTCTACCATTGCTCGACATTTAGTGGATGCGCACACTTCTATGCCTAGTATGCGGCCTACTTCACGTAGGCAATGCAGACGTTCTCGCGCAAGTGCCATGCGCAGTAGGTGTTTGTCGCACCACTCAGGTACTTGTGTAGCGCTCTCTCCAAGCCCTTCTCTCTATCCGTGATGATGCCTGTGCCGGACTGTGCAGTAGTGGGGTAAGCGAGGGCTAGTTGAGCGCAAAAAAACCTCCATTCCTTCTCATCCTCTGTCAGCGCAAGTGCCCACGCCATGGGCACTACGTGGTCATTGGCATAAAAAAATTGGGCAAGCAAGAAAACTTGCTTGTGTCCGTTTTTGTAAAATATTACATCCATCGTTAAAATCCGACGACTGTGTTGAAACCCGGTTCTAGCGGCACCTGGAGCAACAAAGTCCCACAAGAAGGCACCCTTCTTGTCCTCGTGCTCGACCGTGTGTGTACCTGGGTCCACACGTTTCAGCTGCAGGCAGCACGTGGACATACACATGTGAATACACATACAAGCCGCCTCAGAACCAAACTGCAACGGCGTAAAATCATGCGTATGTACACACCTCATCGACGTACGAAGGAAAAAGGCTCTATGTGTTGGTCTTCTTGCCCATCAAGTTGTCTTAGGCGCGTGTCTTGGCTCGGTAGAGCATGTTGTTGGAAATGTTCACGCCGGTCCGTTCGTGGAGTACCTGTCGCAGGATGGCTGTTGAAGCGGTGGGGTCACGCTGCATGGCCTCCGAAGTTTTGCGGGCCACCCACCCATTCTGTCGCGCCGGATTGCCGCGGCCAATGGTATGGACACACTTGTGTCCGTCGGCGTAGTGGGACACAGGGACGTGTCCAAACTTGCTTGTAACACGAGCCCGGAGGAGCCAGGTACAACTCTTGTTCTTTGCCTCGGCGCACGTCACGTGGAACCTGGCAGGCACAATGCGTACCCACTTGAGACCGAAGCAGTTGTCAACCGCATAGTCCTCCACAAACGCCCAAGCGGCGTCCATGTTGTCAAAGAACATGCCCTCCGCCGGCTCCTTCGGAATCCCCTTGTGGTTCTTCGGGCTGTGACATGGTTCGTCGTCAGAGTCTCCTGTCCATGATAGAATAGCATAACATGATAGAGAAAAAAGGGGGTTTACAAAACTGTACTTGCAACAGCGGGATGAAAAAACTGTACATGCATCCACACGGTCTGCTTGTTCCTAAGAAAAGCAGACACAGGAATCACCATGGACAAAAAAACAGCATTATAGAGGTGGCCATGTGGGACGGACAGGACGCGATGGCGCCCCATGCTAAACGTAACCGGTCCGGCTTCCCTGACATTGGGTGACCTGGGAGCACTGGGTGGTTCATCCGGGAGTTGATTCTGTGGGAGGGCGTCAGCCTCGTCCAACTGCCGGGCCCACCGGTCATCTGCCCAATCCTGATTCAACGAAAACATGACATCGTCAAACGTGCCTGATGGGTCGTCTGGAGGAGGGTTATTGGGATACCATCGCGGTGCAGGAGCCTGAGCGGGCCAAGGAGCATTCTCGTTAGGACTTGGTTGCGTGGCGACATGCCACGCGTGTTCTTGGGATGCCATCCGAAACAGATGGCATTTAAACCACAGAATACCTAGCTATTTGTCCCATCTACCCTCCACATCAGGCTTACCCGTGTGCTCTACGACTTGGTCGTCCACCATCTTGGAGTCACGAGGGAGCCAGTTGTAGAAGAAACATGGTTGGAGGAAGTGGTTACGGCGTCAACGACGACCGTGCGAGATTGAATGACAATGGATCGAAGTGAGAGGCACCCTAATGGAACATTGCCTGCTCGTGGAGGACCATTTGAGGTTAGGTTGACACGTAGGATGAGGGCACTGTCCGTCGATACGTTCCTTTGTGCACATGGTCTGCTACTATAGTGCATGATTACGTCGTCCGGTGGCTACGAATATTACACCATGCTTTTTGGTACTCTCCATCATGCCCATGGCGACCGGCGGTTTGGAGTATGTGACGGCGACATGTGAACAGCATGCCTTCATGGGGTGCCGCGGAAGTTGCAACACTCCTATTGGCCCGCTAACCAGTTGCTGAGCTGGCCAGACAACTCTTAGGCTCGGGAACACGTTTGGATGCCAGTGCATGAATCATGCCAACTCACGGCCTAAGTTTGCACATAGGTTGTTTTGATGTGACGAGGATAATGCATACGCTGTTACGACGACCATACAGACATGCGGTTTGAAAGTTGAAGAAAACATGATGTAAATGACTTATGTTATGACTGGAAGCATTCCCCCATTGAAAGAGCACAATAAGTGCGCTGAACCGCACATTTATAAGTACTGAAGTTATTTAATTGTCACCTTCATTGTAAAATGTTGGTCTTGACTACATGCATGACGCGTGCTTGTACAAAATGAAGAGCATTTTCTCTCAAAACTGAATTAGTAATACCAGGTCACCCTTATCGGCAGAAAATGAATGACGTACCGTCACATAACGAGTTCCAAACTTCGGAGGGGTATGTGGGGCTTATTGTTCAGGGGTAGGGTACAAATGAGGCTTATCGTGCTGGCGGATGGACGAATGAGGCTTATCGCTCAGGCAAAGGGGCGGATGGTGCTTATCGTTCTCGCGGAGGGGCGAATGGGGCTTATCGTTCTAACAGAGGGGCGGATGGGACTTATTGTTCCGACCAAGGGGCGGTTTGGGCTTATTGTCCGAAACTAGGGGTATAAAGTCACTCCACCCTACATGAATATGTGGCATATAAATCATTAACATCAATGAGTGGAATGGTGTGGTTATTGTCTGCAATGACCACCCAACATAACTACAAAAACACCCATTGGCCATAACCACATAGTTGCATCATGTGTGCTTGTATTTGGAAACTCATAACACGAGTCATTGTAGGTTTGTATGAGGAGTTAGAGAAAAATAGTGAAGGGCATACCCTGGAAAGTATAAATGCCCCCGATTATTTCATGGCATGGTATGGCTAGCCAACAAATGCATATGCCACTCAAAATTGCCACGACGCTACACCATGTGCGGTGGTTATGGCATACCAAAACACAGGACGATAACATTTACACAGGGCTTGTGCACAAACGACATCAATGACTAGTGGCATGGGGATGGACAACCTTATCGCTAAAAAATTCAACGGCTAGTATGCCTTTGTGATAAAAAAAACCATGAGTGGAACAGGTGTCTCACGGTACAAATGTGAAACCACCCAGTAGGATGGTCGATGTTCCTGACAACCTATACAGTTTACTGTGACCACTCGGCCGTGTCTATGCCCATGCAGATCGCTGATGCGGACCCAGGTGGTACCGGTGCATCGTCTGGTGGTGGACTACCAGCTTGGAGCTGACCGACGATCGTCCCTGAGCTCTGGACGCTGCCAGGAACCACCTGCAGTTTTCCTGTAGCACGTAGGAGTTTATCGGTGAGCTGGCTGTTGGCCCGATTTGCATGCTTTTGCATTTTTTGTCCACCGTTTGATGCCAAATATATGCATGTTACCAGTAAAGCGTCCCGCTTGTGATTCTGCACATCTACGATCAGACGGCGTAGCGTTCTGACATGTCTACGATGAGTTACGGCAAGAATAGTGGTTTTGGGCTGGTTTTCGGACAGACATTGTGCTACCACGTGCGACACCAGCCTGTGCCGCAGCAGGTACTTGTGCAATGGACCTGTCATTTGTCATTTCTCTTTGCAAATGCTATTGAAGCATTATGACCCTTGCCGTCGTGTGTATGACCTGTGGCTGTTGTCACCGTCTGATGGGACACGGACGCCCAGTCAGCGGCTGTGTCGCTAGGAAGCTTGTATGCATCTTCTCATAGTATCGGAGTGACGAGGCATCCCTCGCTGAGCTGCGCAGCAGAAACGTAGCAGTGGCAGCAGTAGTGAGAGCCACAGCTAAAGCCACAGTCTTGGGAGGACCCACAAATCCACGGTGACCGACCGTAGCAGATTGCAACCGAGGAGACACCCTTGCAACTGCATCACCACACCACCACCACGGGGCAGCCAAGGGTTTCCCAACCCCCTCCAGTAGCAGTTGAGTTATGAGATGTTGAGAAGGGGTCTGTGAAGGGTCCCAAAAGCTTCACTTATGTCGCACATACCACCCTCCCCAGACGTGAGAGCTTGCAACTGCCGCATTTGACCACCATTTTTGGCGTGAAAGAGTTCGTTAGAAAGCTCTTGCAAAACCCTATCCATATCTTCCAATTCCGCCTCATTTCATGCCCTGCAGGCTCCAAGAAATGAAACAACGCTCTCAGAACTAGATTTTTCCCGGATTTTGGGCTGAAATGAAAACGGTGAAGTTTTTTACCCTTTTTAGTTTTTTTTTGGACAAAACCACTTCCATTGCATTCATCATCCTTTGGCACATAATTGCTCCAAATTTTGCCTCATTTGAACAACCTTCAAGCTGACATCATCATTGTGAGTGATGACATCAGCACCAACACATGACAGCCAAGTCTTTGTCTGAAACATCATTTTTCACCAGCGTTGCAAATCCTTGAGAAATGCTAGCATTTCTGCTATCTGATCAGTTTGACGTCCCGGTCCATACTGAGCGTTGACATGGCTCCGACCGCTGACAAGGGCAAAGGACCACCAGATCCCTCTTCCTCCTCCTCAGGGGTCAAGAACCCACGCTAGCAGGCCATTGCGGACCTGCGTAGTCAGCAGGATGAGATTCTTCGTCACCAGCAGCATCAGACTAATGGCATCCGTGCGCTCACTCATCTTATTCGTGGTCAGTCCACAGCCCCACAGCAGACACCGTGGGAGTCGACGGTGTAATACCTTCTGCACAGCAGTCAGCATCTACACCGAGAAGAGCAACTGAACAGGACCTGCCACCTTCTGATCCTTTGGATGAGGACCCTGACATGCCTGGCATGGATGATGACACCCACGAGAGGGAGATTCGCGAGCTTCAAGAGCGTCTCCGCCAGCTTCACACGCATTCTGGTTCCCGGTTACCGGAGACTCGATCCTCGCCTGACCCCTACCTTGGCGAATTTCCTTGTCCCGACGTCTTCCCCATCCCTCGTCCTTCCGAGCCTGTGGTTGCTCTCCCCACGAAGCGGCAACCCAAGGACTTCGAGACACCACCCCCACGCTATGTCATCGATGATGGCTTTGACTGTTGGGAGACTCTCTTCGAGGTCTGGGCCACTTCAAAGGGGGTATGGCCTTACTATCACAGTCCGTACCAGGTTACGAACTGCGCTCAGGTGAAGACAGCGGCTCGGGTGATGTGCGGACTTCTTTCCGCCATGCCGCGCGAGACTATTGTGGACTTTCGCCCTTTCCTTGGAGAGGTCGGCACGGGCGCGGGTGCTGATCCACGTGGGGGTTGGGACTTGGCACTGTCCCTGCTTGCTGCAAAGATGCACACCACCCGCGCGGCTCACATTCGCGCCTTTCACTTCCTTTGTAAGGAACTTGCTGAGCTCGTAGCCGATTACTGGGGGCATGCCATGTGCATCTTCATGTGCCTTGGCACTTCAGGAGGTACACAGCTTTGGGCACTTTGCATGCTCATGATCGGAGTTTGTCTTGAGCACGCAGACATCTTCTCAAGGTACAACAATGCCGTGCTCGAGCTCTTCTCCACCTCACTTCAGCTCCTCCCTTGGGCGCATCAGCTTTTCCTCCAGGTGACTTCCGTCCACGAGGCTGCCATGGCCTACCAGAGAGTTCTCTTACTACAGCGGTCATCGCTTTGCCACCCACGCCCCTCTTGTACACCACTTATTCATCCTCTGGCACACCCTCCTCTTCCCCTTCCACCCCGGCTATCCCGACTCACATGCAGGATGTGGCAGTTACAACACAGGAGAAGAAGAGTAGGAAGAAGCGTGGTTTGGACCAACAGTAGTCACAATAGCGGTAGCAGTCCTCGGGCGGTAGCAGTGGATGCGTTGTCCACTGCTACAACTGTGGAGGCTCTCATCACTACACCGAGTGCCAGCAGCCGCTCTACTAGGCGCAGATCACTCACGGTCTTCAGGCTGCACACGCGTAGCGCTTTCAAGCGTCCAGCAGCACAGCTTCCGGTTGCACTGCGACCATGATTATAGTAGTTCCTGCTTCTTCACACACGAGCAGTGGTGACCCAGACCCGCATGACCGCACCATCGCTGAGCTCCATCATCTTATGGCGCTTTGCTTTCAAGGAGGTGCAAGTGTGTTGTCACACCCGGGTGGTTCACAGACTGTTTTTTCGTCTGTTCTTGTTGCTCATGATGACTCGTTTGGGGCGGCACAGCTGCCATGTGATGAAGATGGGCCTGACAGTGTTGATTGGATTCATGAGTCACACCTCTGTGCCCTTGGTCATTTGTCCTCACCCGTTGCTCAGTGCCTGTCTAAGGTCGAGTCCTCCATTACCCATTGTACAGTGACATCCTCCGATCATGATTTCGGTGGCACTTGGATCATCGATTCTGGTGCCACTCATCACATGACCTGTCATCGTAGTGACTTCGTTGTTCTTGGTCCTATTCCGTCTGTTCGCTTCGTTCGCACAGGCTCTGGTCATTCCTTGCCAGTCCAGGGTGTTGAGGTTGTGTGCTTTGACGGTCCGTTTGGCCCCCTCTATCTTTTCAAGGTGCTTTTGTGCCTGACCTTGAGCTCAACTTGATTTCTGTGCGTGCCTGCACATTGATGGGACTCTCCGTGGAGCACACTGTAGACTCCGCGATTATGACAGCTATTGGTTCTCGTACCGTTGTTCTTCGTGCCTGTGTTATGGATGATCTGTATCGTGTCTCTTGGATTTCTCCTCCTCCTTCTTGCTCTCCCTCTCCTCCTGCTTGAGTGTTTGTCATTAGCTTTCTCTCTGCTAAGTTCTAGCGACTACTGCATTGTTGCCTGTGTCATGTGGGCTCGGACACTGTGTCGAAACTCATTTGGAAACAGCCCGCACTTGGTCTTAATACGACTTCTTTTGAGAAGCCGCCCAGGACTGAGTATCTATTCTGCGCTCAAGGTAAGATTCATCGTTGTACCTACCTTGACTCCCGTTCTTGTGCACCTCGCCCTCTCGAGTTGGTCCATGCGGACCTTCTCGGTCTTCTTCCTGTCATGTCTCTGTCTGATCAGGGCAGATACATCCTGACCCTGACTGATGACTTCATCCGGATGCGATCGGTCTACAACCTACGCCAGAAGAGTGATGCTGCTCTTGCAGTTTGCCTCTGGCTAGTGATGGCTGAGCGTCAGTCTCGCCATACGCTGCATACTTTCTGTTTGGATTGCGGCGACGAGTTTCTTGGTGAGATGGACAGTTTCTTTGCCGAGCACGGGGTTTTCACCTGATCTTCGCTCCTGCTACTCCTCAACATAACGGTGTCTCTGAGCGCTGGAACCACACCATGGAGGATGCGGTTCGCGCTATGCGGTCTGAGTGCGGTCTCCTAGAGTCCTTCGCTTTCGAAGGATTCACCTACATGACATGGGTCTGGAACCGCCTCCCGCACGGTCCCCTTCCGGACCACCTTACACCATACGAGCTTTGGTTTGGCCACCGTACTGACTTGTGTCTCGCTCGTGTCGGGGGATCCTTGGTTTCTATGTAGTACACCAAGGACCAGCAGGGGTCCGAGGTCTCACCGCGGAGTCGCTTGTGTGCCTTCATAGGCATCTCCTCGTGGTTGAAGGCTTGGCGTTTTTTGGACCCCGCTCGCCGTCGCATTGTTGAGTCCAGTGATGCGCTTTTCTTTGAGTCCCTCACCTACCGCGATCAGACCGTGATCACGTCGCTGTTTGTCATGCATGTTCCTTCCTATGAGGCTTCTCGACGGATGCGGGAGTCTGAGCCTGCGAGTACCTCTTGTCCGGCTGATGTGTTTGTTTGAGCCCCCTCTACTTCTCGGTCTTCGGCTCTTGATGGTCCAGCGATCATCACTGTCGGCCCAGAGACCTCTCCAGCACAGGCGGCTTCTAACCCTGTTCCCTTGTACCCCACAGGCACCCATGATCTTGTACCTGTGTCCGCCAGTACTCTGGCCTCTGTGCGTGGTCCTACCTCACCTGTTCCTACTGTCACACCCATTCTTGTGTCTCCCACACATGCATCTCCTCGCACGACATCACTTGCTCCTTTGTCTCAGCCCTCACTAGCTATGGTCGTACCTGTCCCTGCGCCTGAGGTGAGCCCCTCGAGCCCAGGTTACTCACGTGAGCCCAGCAGTCATCTTCGACCATTGGACTCCGGAGTCCAGCAATTGTCAGATCCCGCACCAAGGCGCTCCACTTGCAGCATCGCGAGTGGTGATCCTGGCACAAAGGCCCTAGGCCTGAGTGTCTGCACTGAGCACACAGAGTACATCCAGCGTGCCCCCTAGGGCATGATTTTGTCACTCGCGAGTTTCATATAGCTTGTGATGCAATAGCTAACCTTGTGGTCATTAGACCTAGCACTGAGGCGTGTGCACTTGCCACTCAAAGCTCTCCCACTATGGCGCCTGATCTGGGTACATTGAGGGAATCTCTCTCATCATAGGATGCTGGCGCATGGTGTGGTGCCTGCGAGGATGAGCTTTGCGCCATCCGAGAGCACGGAATTTTACAAGCTAGTCGACCTTCCTCCTGGGAGAAAGGTTATTCAGGTCTTTTGCAAGAAAGTGAAGCAGGATGAATAATTGGAACACCACAAGGCTCCCTTGGTTGTCAAGGGGTACTCTCAGATCAACGGCATCGATTACACTGATACCTTTACCCCTGTCGGCCGCATGACCTAAGCTCACGCTCTGTTCAGTGTAGTTGCTGAGAATGACTGGGAACTTCATCAGATGGATGTGAACAATGCATTCTTACATGGCTCTCTAGATGAGGAGATTTACGTGGTTGAGCCACTAGGCTTTTAGGACGGTGACAAGGTCTGGTGCTTGTGTAAGGCCTTCTAGGGCCTCAAGAAGTCTCCTCGGTGTTGGAAGCAGGAGATCACTGGCACCCTGACTCGTGCGGGATATATACAGATCGAGGCAGATCCCTCTCTCTTTATCCGAAGAACACCTGAGCGGTTCACCGCCATCCTGGTCTATGAGCAAGACCTTCTGATCACGTCTCCTTTGATAGAGGCCGTGAACGAGGCCAAGGCAGTCTTCCAGATTGACCTTGGTCCTGCAACGGTGTTTCTTGGCATGGAGATCGTGTGAGACCACAGACGTCGGACACTACTGCTGCATCAAGCCCAACACGCACACGTCGTGGGGGAGCGCTTTAGTGACCTCCTTGGCGCTGTCCCCATGGCCTCCACGCCTCTCACACTTGACGGGCAGGATGCCCTAAAGGTCGAAGATCCCACACAGCTGGGGGAGACAGTGGATGTGACCTTGTACTTTTGTCTCATCGGATCTCTGATGTACCTGGCCACTACCACATGCCCCAACATCAACTTCGCCGTCAACCTCCTTGCACAGTTTTTGTAGGCTCCACACGCTTGAACCCTTCATGTGGCTGTGCGAGTGGTACGGTACGTGGTCTCCACACCGTACCTCGGACTCTGCTTTCGCCAGCAGTGTTCGGTGGTTCTTGACGGCTACACCGACAGCGACTGGGCCTGAAGTCTAGATGGACGCAGTCACAGCGGTTACGTGTTCCTGCTTGGCAGTGCCGCTGTGTCCTGGCGTAGTGGGAAGCAGGGCTGTATTGCACATAGCTTGTCGTAGGCAGAGTATGTTGCTCTGGGTGCATGGGTTGCTGAAGCAGTATGGCTGCAGTGCCTGTTCCTAAAGCTGGGTCAGTCAGTACCTGCCATTGTGCTTCTTTGTTATAACCAGAGTGCCCTTCCCATTGCGAAGAGCACTGGTGTCTTTCACGCTCACGCAAAGCACATTATAGTTGAGCATCACTTTGTGCGTGATCTGGTGGAGCGACACGGGATCTTTGTCATATGGGTTGGCAGTGATATGCAGCGTGCTGAATTATTGACAAAGGCACTACCACGCGGGAAGTTTCTGGTGACCATTCGTTGCGTTGAGCTTCGCCCCTTTCCTGAGAGTGGTTGAGTGTGGGGTGTGTCTTTGTCTATATCACAACTGTTTCTGCACTCGTTATTGTACTCGTTTCAGTGCTGCACGTGTATGGACATGCATACCATCGGGTCATGGGGGAGTGTTGTGATTTGTGACGTTCCTGTCAACCTGTACAGTTTACCGTGACCAAACGGCCGTGTCCATGCCCGTGCAGATCCCTGATGCGGATCCAGGTGGTACCGATGCGTCATCTGGTGGTGGAATACCAGCTTGGAGCTGACCGACGACCGTCCCAGAGCTCTGGATGCTTCCACGGACCTGCTGCAGTTTTTTAGCAGCACGTAAGAGTTAATCGGTGGACTTGCCGTTGGCCAGATTTGCATGTTTTTGCATTGTGTGTCCACCGTTTGATGCCGGATACATGCATGTGACCAGTTGTAGCGTCCGGCTTGTGATTTTGCATGGCTAGGTTCAGGCGGCGTAGCTTTGTGACATGTCTACGCTGAGTTACGGCCAAAGCCGTGGTTTTGGGCCGGTTTCAGGACAGATCTTGTGCTGCCGCGTGCGACACCCGCCGTGCGCCGCGGCAGGTACTTATGCCATGGACCTGTCATTTGTCATTTCTCTCTGCAAATGCTATTGAAGTATAATGATACTCTGACTTGTGTCTCCTAGCCATACTGTTGCCGTCGTGTGTACAACGTGTGACTGTTGTCACCGTCTGGAGGGGCACTGACGACCAGTGAATGGTTGTGTCGCTAGGAATCTTGTATGCACATTGTCAATGCCACTCAAAATGGCTGCGGCGCTACACCATGTGCGGTGGTTATGGCATACCAAAACACAGGACGGTAACATTTACGTAGGGGTTGTGCAGAAACGATGTCAATGAAGAGTGGAATGGGGACGGACAACCTTATCCCTACAAGGTTCAATGGCTAGTCTTTGTTTGTGATGAAAAAGTGATGAGTTGAACAGGTGTCTCTCAGTACAAATCTGAAACCACCCAGTGAATCTGTAAGAGGGATGAAGACAAAAATAGAAGCACAGTAAAGAAAGGTGCACACCCAATCAATTGGAATTTTTAAATGTCGGATGACAAAGAAATAGCGGTTCATTTTTCATGGTTGACCTTACGATATGGTTACACAACCACATGTGCTTCTTCGGGTTTGGACGGTTTTTGGCATGCGTTTGGATGTCGGGTAGGTGAGAGAATTAGCCCAACATTATTGGCAGATGGTCTAAAGTGAGTGGCCTACACCAGAGACAAGCTTGCATTGAAGTAGAAGGAAACAAGTGAGCCAGACAAGAGAACAATAATGTTGCATAAGAGTTGCATTGTCCGTAAACAATCTGTTTCTATGCCGCAACCTATCGAGGTACAAGGGTGGCTACCTCATGAACGAAGCAGCTAAAAAACAAAGTAAACACCTCAAACCCTAAATTGACTTACCTACAAAGTGATAAGCACAGTCATAGAGGAAGCAATAAAGAAAGGTCAAATCGGATGTAGGTCAAGTTTGGATTTTTTGGTGTGCATTTTAAGGGGAATTTCCTTTGAATACCTTGAGATGTGTAGAAAACGGATGAGAAGCTCGGACCACTGGGCCAGATCAGCGGTACTTGAGGGTCCGCAACCCTCAATTCATCCCATCCACCACCCTCTAGAACCTCTAGAACGTCCTTGGCACAACTATGGGACAACTCTGGCACAACTCTGGCACAACTCTGGCATAACTATGGCACAACTCTAGCACAACTCTGGCACAACACTGGCACAACTCTGGCACAACTCTGGCACAACTCTAGCACAATGCTGGCAGAACTCTGGAACAACTCTGGCACAATTCTGACACAACTCGAGCTAACTCTGGCACAACTC
>SZWC01012322.1:28307-43515 GCA_023375785.1 Penium margaritaceum | reverse complement strand
GCACAACTCTGGCACAACTCTGGCACAACTATGGCACAACTCTGGCACAACTCTGGCACAACTCTGGCACAACTCTGGCACAACTCTGGCACAATTCTGGCACAATTCTGACATAACTCTAACACAACTCTGGCAAAACTCTGGCGAACCTCTAGTACAACTTTGCCACAACTCTGCGACAACTCTGCCACAACTCTGGCACAACTGTAGCACAACTCTGGCACAACACTGGCACAACTCTGGCACAACTCTGGCACAACTCTGGCACAACTCTGGCACAACTCTGGCACAACCCTGGCACAACTACGGCAAAACTCGGACACAACTATGGCCCATCTCTGGCACAAATCTGGAACAACTCTGGCAAAACTCTGGCAAAACGCTGGCACAACGCTGGCACAACTCTGGCACGACTCTGGAACGACTCTGGCACAACTCTGGCACACCTCTGGAACAACCCTGGCACAACTCTGGCACAACTCTGACATAACTCTGGCATAACTCTGGGAAAACACTCGCAAACCTCTAGCACAACGTTGCCACAACTCTGAGACAGCTATGGCACAACTCTGGCACAACTCTGGCACAACTAAGGCAAAACTCTGGCACAACTCTGGAAAAACTCTTGCAAAACTCTGCCACAACTCAGGCACAACTCTGGCACAACTCTGGCACAACTATGGCACAACTGTGGCCTAACTATGGCACAAATCTGGCACAACTCTGCCACAACTATGGCACAACTCTGACACAACTATGGCACAAATGTGGCACAACTCTAGCACGACTCTGGCACAACTCTGGCACAACTCTGAGACAACTTGGTACAACTCTGGCAAAACTCTGGCAAACCTTTAGCACAACTTTGGGAAAACTCTGAAACAACGCTGACACCACTCTGGCACGACTCTGGCACAACTCTGGCACAACTCTGGCACAACTCTGGCACAGGTCTGACACAACTCTGGCACAACTCTGGCACAACTCCTGCACAACTCAGGCACAACTCTGGCACAACTCTGGCACAACTCTGGCACAACTCTGGCACAACTCTAACACAACTCTGGCAAAACTCTGGCAAACCTCTAGAACAACTTTGCCACAACTCTGAGACAACTCTGGCACAACGCTGGCACAACTCTGACACAACTTTAGCACAACTCTGGCACAACTCTGGCACAACTCTGGCACAAATCTGACACAACTCTGGCACAGCTCTGGCACAACTCTGACACAACCCTGGCACAACTACGGCACAACTCTGGCACAACTATGGCCCAACTCTGGCAGAACTCTGGCACAACTCTGGCACAACTCTGGCACAACTCTGGCACAACGCTGGCACAACTCTGGCACAAAGCTGGCACAACTCTGGCACGACTCTGGCACAACTCTGGCACAACTATGGCACAACTCTGGCACAACTCTGGCACAACTCTGGCACAACTCTGGCACAACTCTGGCACAACGCTGGCACAACTCTGGCACAAAGCTGGCACAACTCTGGCACGACTCTGGCACGACTCTGCAACAACACTGGCACACCTCTGGCACAACGCTGGCACAACTCTGGCACAACTCTGACATAACTCTGGCACAACTCTGGCAAAATTCTTGCAAACCTCTAGCACAACATTTCCACAACTCTGAGACAAGTATGGCACAACTCTGGCACGACTCGGGCACAACTCAGGCAAAACTCTGGCACAACTCTGGAAAAGCTGTTGCAGAACTCTGCCACAACTCAGGCACAACTCTGGCACAACTCCGCCACAACTATGGCACAACTGTGGCACAACTATGGCACAAGTTTTGCACAACTCTGCCACAACTTTGGCACAACTCTGGCACAACTATGGCACAAATGTGGCACAACTCTGGCACGACTCTGGCACAACTCTGGCACAACTCTGAGACAACTTTGGCACAACTGTGGCAAAACTCTGGCAAACATTTAGCACAACTTTGGCACAACAATGAGACAACTCTGGCACAAATCTGGCACGACTCTGGCACAACTCTGGCACAACTCTGGCACAACTCTGGCACAGGTCTGGCACAACTCTGCCACAACTCTGGCACAACTCCTGCACAACTCTCGCACAACTCTGGCACAACTCTGGCACAACTCTGGCACAACTCTTGCACGTCTCTGGCACGACTATGGCACAACTATGGCAAAACTCTGGCACAACTCTGGCACACGTCTGGCACAACTCTGGCACAACTGTGGCACAACTTTGACATAGCTCTGGCACAACTTTAGCAAAACTCTGGCAAACCTGTAGCACAACGTTAAAACAACTCTGAGACAACTATGGCACAACACTGGCACGACTCTGGCACAACTCTGGCACAACTCTGGCACAACTCTGGCACAACTCTGGAAAAACTATTGCAGAACTCTGCCACAACTCAAGCACAACTCTGGCACAACTCTGGCACATCTATGGCACAACTATGGCACAACTATAGCACAAATCTGGCAGAACCTTGGCACAACTCTGGCTCCACTCTGGCACAACTCTGGCACAACTCTGGCTCCACTCTGGCACAACTCTGGCACAACTCTGGCACAACGCTAGCACAACTCTGGTACAAATCTGGCACAACTATGGCACAACTCCCGCACAACTCTCGCACAACTCTGGCACAACTCTGGCACAACTCCGGCACAACTATGGCAGAACTCTGGCACAACTCTGGCACAACGCTGGCACAACTCTGGCACAACTCTAGCACAATGCTGGCACAACTCTGGCACAACTCTGGCACAATTCTAGCACAACTCTGGCACAACTCTGGGACAACTCTGGCACAACTCTGGCACAACTCCGGCACAACTATGGCAGAACTCTGGCACAACTCTGGCACAACGCTGGCACAACTCTGGCACAACTCTAGCACAATGCTGGCACAACTCTGGCACAACTCTGGCACAATTCTAGCACAACTCTGGCACAACTCTGGCACAACTCTGGCACGACTGTGGCACGATTCTGGCACAACTCTGGCACAACTCTGGCACAACTCTGGCACAATTCTAGCACAACTCTGAAACAACTCTGCGACATCTCTGGCACAACTCTGGCACAACTCTGGCACAACCATGGCAGAACTCTGGCACAACTCTGGCACAACGCTGGCACAACTCTGGCACAACTCTAGCACAATGCTTGCACAACTCTGGCACAACTCTGGCACAATTCTGACACAACCCTGGCATCACTCTGGCACAACTCTGGAACAACTATGGAAAAACTCTGGCACTACTCTGGCACAACTCTGGCACAACTCTGGCTCAACTCTGGGACAAGTCTGGCATGACTCTGGCACAACTCTGGAACAACTCTGACACAACATTGGCATAACTCTGGCAAAACTCTTGCAAACTTCTAGCACAACTTTGGCACAATTCTGAGACAACGCTGGCAAAACTCTGGCATGACTCTGGCACAACTCTGGCACAACTCTGGCACAACTCTGGCACAACTCTGGCGCAACTCTGGCACAACCATGGCACAACTCTAGCACAACTCTGGCACAAATCTGGCACAAATCTTCCAAAACTCTGGCACAACTCTGGCACAACTCTGGCACAGCTCTGGCACAACTATGTCACAACTTTGGTACAACTCTGGCACAACTCTGGCACAAATCTGGCACAACGTATGTACAACTATGGCAAAGTTCTGGCAAACCTTTAGCACATCTTTGGTACAACTCTGGGAGGACTCTGGCACAACTCTGGCACAACTCTGGCACAACTCTGGCACAACTCTGGCACAACTCTGGCACAACTCTGGCACAACTCTGGCACAACTCTGGCACAACTCTGGCACAACTCTGGGACACCTCTGGCACAACTCTGGCACGACTCTGGCTCGACTCTGGCACAACTATGCCACAGCTCTGGCACAACTATGGCACAACTCCGGCACAACTCCGGCAAAACTCTGGCACAACTCTAGCACAATGCTGGCAGAACTCTGGAACAACTCTGGCACAGCTCTGGCACAACTCCGGCACAACTCCGGCAAAACTCTGGCACAACTCTAGCACAATGCTGGCAGAACTCTGGAACAACTCTGGCACAGCTCTGGCACAACTCCGGCACAACTCCGGCAAAACTCTGGCACAACTCTAGCACAATGCTGGCAGAACTCTGGAACAACTCTGGCACAGCTCTGGCACAACTCCGGCACAACTCCGGCAAAACTCTGGCACAACTCTAGCACAATGCTGGCAGAACTCTGGAACAACTCTGGCACAGCTCTGGCACAACTCCGGCACAACTCCGGCAAAACTCTGGCACAACTCTAGCACAATGCTGGCAGAACTCTGGAACAACTCTGGCACAGCTCTGGCACAACTCCGGCACAACTCCGGCAAAACTCTGGCACAACTCTAGCACAATGCTGGCAGAACTCTGGAACAACTCTGGCACAGCTCTGGCACAACTCCGGCACAACTCCGGCAAAACTCTGGCACAACTCTAGCACAATGCTGGCAGAACTCTGGAACAACTCTGGCACAGCTCTGGCACAACTCCGGCACAACTCCGGCAAAACTCTGGCACAACTCTAGCACAATGCTGGCAGAACTCTGGAACAACTCTGGCACAGCTCTGGCACAACTCCGGCACAACTCCGGCAAAACTCTGGCACAACTCTAGCACAATGCTGGCAGAACTCTGGAACAACTCTGGCACAGCTCTGGCACAACTCCGGCACAACTCCGGCAAAACTCTGGCACAACTCTAGCACAATGCTGGCAGAACTCTGGAACAACTCTGGCACAGCTCTGGCACAACTCCGGCACAACTCCGGCAAAACTCTGGCACAACTCTAGCACAATGCTGGCAGAACTCTGGAACAACTCTGGCACAGCTCTGGCACAACTCCGGCACAACTCCGGCAAAACTCTGGCACAACTCTAGCACAATGCTGGCAGAACTCTGGAACAACTCTGGCACAGCTCTGGCACAACTCCGGCACAACTCCGGCAAAACTCTGGCACAACTCTAGCACAATGCTGGCAGAACTCTGGAACAACTCTGGCACAGCTCTGGCACAACTCCGGCACAACTCCGGCAAAACTCTGGCACAACTCTAGCACAATGCTGGCAGAACTCTGGAACAACTCTGGCACAGCTCTGGCACAACTCCGGCACAACTCCGGCAAAACTCTGGCACAACTCTAGCACAATGCTGGCAGAACTCTGGAACAACTCTGGCACAGCTCTGGCACAACTCCGGCACAACTCCGGCAAAACTCTGGCACAACTCTAGCACAATGCTGGCAGAACTCTGGAACAACTCTGGCACAGCTCTGGCACAACTCCGGCACAACTCCGGCAAAACTCTGGCACAACTCTAGCACAATGCTGGCAGAACTCTGGAACAACTCTGGCACAGCTCTGGCACAACTCCGGCACAACTCCGGCAAAACTCTGGCACAACTCTAGCACAATGCTGGCAGAACTCTGGAACAACTCTGGCACAGCTCTGGCACAACTCCGGCACAACTCCGGCAAAACTCTGGCACAACTCTAGCACAATGCTGGCAGAACTCTGGAACAACTCTGGCACAGCTCTGGCACAACTCCGGCACAACTCCGGCAAAACTCTGGCACAACTCTAGCACAATGCTGGCAGAACTCTGGAACAACTCTGGCACAGCTCTGGCACAACTCCGGCACAACTCCGGCAAAACTCTGGCACAACTCTAGCACAATGCTGGCAGAACTCTGGAACAACTCTGGCACAGCTCTGGCACAACTCCGGCACAACTCCGGCAAAACTCTGGCACAACTCTAGCACAATGCTGGCAGAACTCTGGAACAACTCTGGCACAGCTCTGGCACAACTCCGGCACAACTCCGGCAAAACTCTGGCACAACTCTAGCACAATGCTGGCAGAACTCTGGAACAACTCTGGCACAGCTCTGGCACAACTCCGGCACAACTCCGGCAAAACTCTGGCACAACTCTAGCACAATGCTGGCAGAACTCTGGAACAACTCTGGCACAGCTCTGGCACAACTCCGGCACAACTCCGGCAAAACTCTGGCACAACTCTAGCACAATGCTGGCAGAACTCTGGAACAACTCTGGCACAGCTCTGGCACAACTCCGGCACAACTCCGGCAAAACTCTGGCACAACTCTAGCACAATGCTGGCAGAACTCTGGAACAACTCTGGCACAGCTCTGGCACAACTCCGGCACAACTCCGGCAAAACTCTGGCACAACTCTAGCACAATGCTGGCAGAACTCTGGAACAACTCTGGCACAGCTCTGGCACAACTCCGGCACAACTCCGGCAAAACTCTGGCACAACTCTAGCACAATGCTGGCAGAACTCTGGAACAACTCTGGCACAGCTCTGGCACAACTCCGGCACAACTCCGGCAAAACTCTGGCACAACTCTAGCACAATGCTGGCAGAACTCTGGAACAACTCTGGCACAGCTCTGGCACAACTCCGGCACAACTCCGGCAAAACTCTGGCACAACTCTAGCACAATGCTGGCAGAACTCTGGAACAACTCTGGCACAGCTCTGGCACAACTCCGGCACAACTCCGGCAAAACTCTGGCACAACTCTAGCACAATGCTGGCAGAACTCTGGAACAACTCTGGCACAGCTCTGGCACAACTCCGGCACAACTCCGGCAAAACTCTGGCACAACTCTAGCACAATGCTGGCAGAACTCTGGAACAACTCTGGCACAGCTCTGGCACAACTCCGGCACAACTCCGGCAAAACTCTGGCACAACTCTAGCACAATGCTGGCAGAACTCTGGAACAACTCTGGCACAGCTCTGGCACAACTCCGGCACAACTCCGGCAAAACTCTGGCACAACTCTAGCACAATGCTGGCAGAACTCTGGAACAACTCTGGCACAGCTCTGGCACAACTCCGGCACAACTCCGGCAAAACTCTGGCACAACTCTAGCACAATGCTGGCAGAACTCTGGAACAACTCTGGCACAGCTCTGGCACAACTCCGGCACAACTCCGGCAAAACTCTGGCACAACTCTAGCACAATGCTGGCAGAACTCTGGAACAACTCTGGCACAGCTCTGGCACAACTCCGGCACAACTCCGGCAAAACTCTGGCACAACTCTAGCACAATGCTGGCAGAACTCTGGAACAACTCTGGCACAGCTCTGGCACAACTCCGGCACAACTCCGGCAAAACTCTGGCACAACTCTAGCACAATGCTGGCAGAACTCTGGAACAACTCTGGCACAGCTCTGGCACAACTCCGGCACAACTCCGGCAAAACTCTGGCACAACTCTAGCACAATGCTGGCAGAACTCTGGAACAACTCTGGCACAGCTCTGGCACAACTCCGGCACAACTCCGGCAAAACTCTGGCACAACTCTAGCACAATGCTGGCAGAACTCTGGAACAACTCTGGCACAGCTCTGGCACAACTCCGGCACAACTCCGGCAAAACTCTGGCACAACTCTAGCACAATGCTGGCAGAACTCTGGAACAACTCTGGCACAGCTCTGGCACAACTCCGGCACAACTCCGGCAAAACTCTGGCACAACTCTAGCACAATGCTGGCAGAACTCTGGAACAACTCTGGCACAGCTCTGGCACAACTCCGGCACAACTCCGGCAAAACTCTGGCACAACTCTAGCACAATGCTGGCAGAACTCTGGAACAACTCTGGCACAGCTCTGGCACAACTCCGGCACAACTCCGGCAAAACTCTGGCACAACTCTAGCACAATGCTGGCAGAACTCTGGAACAACTCTGGCACAACTCTGGCACAACTCTGGCACAAGTCTGGCACAACTCTGGCACAACTCCGGGAAAACTCTGGCACAACTCTAGCACAACTCTGGTACAACTCTGGCAAAACTCTGGCAAATCTTTAGCACATCTTTGACACAACTCTTGGACAACTCTGGCACATCTCTGGCACGAATCTGGCGCAACTAGGGCACAACTCTGGCACAACTATGGCACAACTCTGGCACAACTCTGGCACAACTCTTGCACAACTATGGCACAAATCTGGCACAACTTTGGCACAACTCCGTCACAACACCGGCACAACCCTGGCACAACCCTGGCACAAATCTAGCACCACTCTGGGATAACTCTGGCTCAAGTCTGGCAAAACTCTGGAAAAACTCTGGCACAACAATGGTAAAACTCTGGCACAACTTTGCACAACTCTGGCACAACTCTGGCATAACTCTGGAACAACTCTGGCACAACTCTGGCACAACTCTGGCACAACTATGTCACAACTCTGGCACAGCTCTGGCAAAACTCTGGCAAAACTCTGGCAAATCGTTAGCACAAATCTGGCAAAACTCTGGTACAACTCCGGCACAACTCTGGAAAAACTATTGCAGAACACTGCCAAAACTCAGGCACAACTCTGGCACAACTCTGGCACATCTATGGCACAACTATGGCACAACTATAGCACAAATGTGGCAGAACTCTGGCACAACTCTGGCTCCACTCTGGCACAACTCTGGCACAACTCTGGCACAACGCTAGCACAACTCTGGCACAACACTGGCACAAATCTGGCACAACTATGGCACAACTCCTGACAACTCTGGCACAACTCTGGCACAACGCTAGCACAACTCTGGCACAACACTGGCACAAATCTGGCACAACTATGGCACAACTCCTGACAACTCTGGCACAACTCTGGCACAACGCTAGCACAACTCTGGCACAACACTGGCACAAATCTGGCACAACTATGGCACAACTCCTGACAACTCTGGCACAACTCTGGCACAACGCTAGCACAACTCTGGCACAACACTGGCACAAATCTGGCACAACTATGGCACAACTCCTGACAACTCTGGCACAACTCTGGCACAACGCTAGCACAACTCTGGCACAACACTGGCACAAATCTGGCACAACTATGGCACAACTCCTGACAACTCTGGCACAACTCTGGCACAACGCTAGCACAACTCTGGCACAACACTGGCACAAATCTGGCACAACTATGGCACAACTCCTGACAACTCTGGCACAACTCTGGCACAACTCTGCCACAACTCTGCCACAACTCTGGCACAACTCTGGCACAAGTCTGGCACAACTCTGGCACAACTCTGGCTCGACTCTGGCACAACTATGGCAGAACTCTGGCACAACTCTGGCACAATTCTGGCACAACTCTGGCACACCTCTGGCACAACTCTGGCACAACTCTGCCACAATTCCGACACAACTCTGGCAGAACTGTGGCTAAACTCTGCCAAACCCTTTAGCACAACTTTGCCACAACTCTAAGACAACTTTGGCACAACTCTGGCACAACTCTGGCACAACTCTAGCACAACTCTGGCACAACTCTGGCACAACTCTGGCTCAACTCTGGCACAAATCTTTCACAACTCTGGCCCAACTCAGGCACAACTCTGGCACAACTCTTGCACAACTCTCGCTCAACTCTGGCACAACTCTTGCACAACTTAGGGACAATTCTGGCACAACTCTGGCACAACTATGGCACACCTCTGGCACAACTCTGGCACAACTCTGGCACAACTCTGGCACAACTCTGGCACAACTCTGGCACAACTCTGGCACAACTCTGGCACAACTCTGGCACAACTCTGGCACGACTGTGGCACGACTATGGCACATCTTTGGCACAACTCTGGCACAACTCTGGCACAAGTCTGGCACAACTGTGGCACAACTCCGGGAAAACTCTGGCACAACTCTGGCACAACTCTGGTACAACTCTGGCAAAACTCTGGCAAATCTTTAGCACATCTTTGACACAACTCTTGGACAACTCTGGCACAACTCTGGCACGACTCTGGCACGACTCTAGCACAACTCTGGCACAACTATGGCACAACTCTGGCAAGACTCTGGCACAACTCTGGCAGAACTCTTGCACAACTATGGCACCAATCTGGCACAACTCTGGCACAACTCCATCACAACACCGGCAAACCCTGGCACAACCCTGGCACAACTCTAGCACCACTCTGGGACAACTCTGGCACAAGTGTGGCAAAACTCTGGCACAACTCTGGCACAACTATGGTAAAACTCTGGCACAACTTTGCACAACTCTGTTACAACTCTGGCATAACTTTGGAACAACTGTGGCACAACTCTCGCACAACTCTGGTACAACTCTGGCACAACTATGTCACAACTCTGGCACAGCTCTGGCAAAACTCTGGCAAATCGTTAGCACAAATCTGGCACAACTCTGGCACAACTGTGGCACAACTCTGGCACAACTCTGGTACAACTGTGGAAGAACTCTGGCACAACTTTGGAACAACTCTGGCACAACTCTTGCACAACTCTGGCACAACTCTGGCACAAATCTGGCACAACTCTGGCACAATGCTGGCACAAGTCTGGCACAAGTCTGGCACAACTGTGGCACAACTATGGCACAACTCTAGCAAAACTCTGGCATGACTCTGGCACAACTCTGGCACGACTATGGCACAGCTTTGGAACAACTCTGGCCCAACTCTGGAACACCTCGGGCACAACCAAGGCACAAATCTGGCACAACTCTCGCACAACTCTGGTAAAACTCTGGGAAACCTCTTGCACAACTCTAGCACAACTCTGGGACAACTCTGGCACAACTCTGGCACAACTCTGGCACAACTCTGGCACAACTCTGGCACAACTCTGGCAGAACTCTGGCACAACTCTGGCACATCTCTGGCGCAACTCTGGCACAACTCTGGCACAACCCTGGCCCAACCCTGGCACAACTCTGGCACGACTCTGGCACAACTCTAGCACCACTCTGGCAGAACTATGGCACAACTCTGGCACAACTCTGGATGAACTCTGGCACAACTTTGCACAACTCTGGGTTAACTCTGGCACAACTCTAGCAAAACTCTGGCATGACTCAGACACAACTCTGGCACAACTCTGTCACAACTCTGGCAAAACTCTGGCAAAACTCTGGAAAAACTCTGGCAAAACTCTGGCAAAATGTTAGCACAACTCTGGCACAACTCTGGCACAACTCTGGCAGAACTCTAGCACAACTCTGGCACAACTATGGGACAACTCTGGCACAACTCTGGCACAACTCTGGAACAACTCAAGCACAACTCTGGCACAACTCTGGCACAACTATGGCTTAACTCTGGCACATGTCTGGCACAACTGTGGCACAACTGTGGCAAAACTCTGGCAAAACTATGGCACAACTCTGACACAACTCTTGGACAACTCTGGCACGACTCTGGCACAACTCTGGCACAACTCTGGCACAACTCTGGCACAACTCTGACACAACTCTGGCACAACTCTGGAACAACTCTGGCAAAACTCTGGCAAAACTCTGGCAAACCTCTAGCACAACTCTTGCACAACTCTGGCACAACTCTGGCAAAACTCTGGCAAAACTCTGGCAAACCTCTAGCACAACTCTTGCACAACTCTGGGACAACGCTGGCACAACTCTGGCACAACTCTGGCACAACTCTGGCACAACTCTGGCAAACCTCAAGCACAACTCTGGCACAACTCTGGGACATCTCTAGCACAACTCTGGCAAAACTCTGGCACAACTCTGGCACAACACTGGCACAACCATGGCACAACCCTGGCACAACCCTGGCACAACTGTGGGACAACTCTGGCACAACCCTGGCACAACTCTAGCACCACTCTGGGCCAACTCTGGCACAAGTCTGGCAAAACTCTGGTACAACTCTGGTACAACTCTGGCACAACTATGGTACAACTATGGCACAACTTTCCACAACTCTGGCACAACTCTGGCACAACTCTGGGACAACTCTGGCACAACTCTGGCACAACTCTGGCACGACTCTGGCACAACTCTGGGACAACTCTGGCACAACTCTGGCAAAACTCTGGCAAACCTCTAGCACAACTCTTGCACAACTCTGGGACAACTCTGGCACAACTCTGGCACAACTCTGGCACAACTCTGGCAAAACTCTGGCAAACCTGAAGCACAACTCTGGGACAACTCTGGCACAACTCTGGCAAAACTCTGGCACAACTCTGGCACAACTCTGGCACAACACCAGCACAACCCTTGCACAACCCTGGCACAACCCTGGCACAACTGTGGGACAACTCTGGCACAACCCTGACACAACTCTAGCACCGCTCTGGCCCAACTCTGGCACAAGTCTGGCAAAACTCTGGTACAATTCTGGTACAACTCTGGCACAACTATGGTACAACTATTGCACAACTTTGCACAACTCTGGCACAACTCTGGCACAATTTTGCCACAACTCTGGCGCAGCTCTGGCATGTCTGTGGCACAAATCTGGTACAACTCTGGCACAACTCTAGCACAGCTATGGCAGCACTCTGGGACATCTGTGGTACAACTCTGGCACAACTATGTCACAACTATGGCACATCTCTGGCAAAACTCTGGCAAAACTTTGGCACAACTCTGGCACAACTCGGGCACAACTCTTGCACAACTGTGGCACAACTCTGGCAAAAGTCTGAAACAACCGTGGCACAACTCTGGCATAACTCTGGCACAACTCTGGCACAACACTGGGACAACTCTGGCACAACTCTGTGACAACTCTTGCAAAACTCTGGCACAACTATGGCACAACTCTGGCACAACTCTGCAACAAGTCTGGCACAAATGTGGCACAACTCTGGCACAACTCTGGCACAACTTTAGCACATCTCTGGCACAACTCTGGCACAACTCTGGCACGACTCTGGCACAACTCTGGGACAACTCTGGCACAACTCTGGCACAACTCTGGCACGACTCTGGCACAACTCTGGGACAACTCTGGCACAACTCTGGCACAACTCTGGCACGACTCTGGCACAACTCTGGGACAACTCTGGCACAACTCTGGCACAACTCTGGCACGACTCTGGCACAACTCTGGGACAACTCTGGCACAACTCTGGCACAACTCTGGCACGACTCTGGCACAACTCTGGGACAACTCTGGCACAACTCTGGCACAACTCTGGCACGACTCTGGCACAACTCTGGGACAACTCTGGCACAACTCTGGCACAACTCTGGCACGACTCTGGCACAACTCTGGGACAACTCTGGCACAACTCTGGCACAACTCTGGCACGACTCTGGCACAACTCTGGGACAACTCTGGCACAACTCTGGCACAACTCTGGCACGACTCTGGCACAACTCTGGGACAACTCTGGCACAACTCTGGCACAACTCTGGCACGACTCTGGCACAACTCTGGGACAACTCTGGCACAACTCTGGCACAACTCTGGCACGACTCTGGCACAACTCTGGGACAACTCTGGCACAACTCTGGCACAACTCTGGCACGACTCTGGCACAACTCTGGCACAATTCTGGCACAACTCTGGCACAACCCTGGCACAACTCTAGCACCACTCTGGCACAACTCTGGCACAAGTCTGGCAAAACTCTGGCACAACTTTGGCACAACTCTGGCACAACTCTGGCAAAACTCTGGCACAACTCTGGCACAACTGTGGCACAGTACTTCGCAACTGTGGTACAACTCTGGCCCAACTGTGGCACAGTTTTTCGCAACTCTGGCACAACTCTGGCACAACTCTGTCACAACTATGGCACAACTCTGGCACAGCTCTTGCAAAACTCTGGCAAACCACTAGCACAACTCTGGCACAACTCTGGGACAACTCTGGCACAACTCTGGCACAACTATGGCATAACTCTGGCACAACTCTGGCAAAACTCTGGCACAACCCTGGCACAACCCTGGCACAACCCTGGCAGAACTCTGGCACGACTCTGGCACAATCCTGGCACAACTCTAGCACCACTCTGGCACAACTCTGGCACTCGTCTGGCAAACCTCTGGCACAAGTCTGGCACAACTCTGGCACAACTCGGGCACAACTCTGGCCAAGTTTTCCACAACTCTGGCACAGTTTTGCACAACTCTGGCACAAGTCTGGCACAACTCTGGCACAACTCGGGCACAACTCTGGCCAAGTTTTCCACAACTCTGGCACAGTTTTGCACAACTCTGGCACAACTCTGGCACAACTCTGGCACGACTCTGGCACGACCCTGGCACAACTCTAGCACCACTCTGGCACAACTCTGGCACAAGTCTGGCACATTTCTGGTACAACTTTGGCACAACTCTGGCAGAACTATGGCACAACTCTGGCACAACTCTGGCACTAATATGGCTTAACTCTGGCACAAGTCTGGCACAACTGTGGCACAACTCTGGCACAACTCTGGCAAAACTTTGGCAGAACTCTGACACAACTATGGGACAACTCTGGGACAACTCTGGCAAAACTCTCGCACAACTCTGGCACAACTCTGGCACAACTCTGGCACAACTCTGGCAAACCTCTAGCACAACTCTGGCACAACTCTGGGACAACTCTGGCAAAACTCTCGCACAACTCTGGCACAACTCTGGCACAACTCTGGCACAACTCTGGCAAACCTCTAGCACAACTCTGGCACAACTCTGGGACAACTCTGGCACAACTCTGGCAAAACTCTGGCACAACTCTGGCACAACTCTGGCACAACTCTATCACAACTCTGGCACATCACCGGCACAACCCTGGCACAACCCTAGCACAACTCTGGGACAACTCTGGCAGAACCCTGGCACAACTCTAGCACCACTCTAGGACAACTCTGGCACAAGTCTGGCAAAACTCTGGTACAGCTCTGGCACAACTCTGGCACAACTATGGTACAACTCTGGCACAACTTTGCACAACTCTGGCACAACTGTGGCACAACTCTGGCACAACTCTGGCGCAACTCTGGCACGACTGTGGCACAAATCTGGTGTTTTCTGGCACAACTCTAGCACAGCTATGGCAGCACTCTGGGACATCTCTGGTACAACTCTGGCACAACTATGTCACAACAATGGCACAGCTCTGGCAAAACTCTGGCAAAACTTTGGCAAAACTTTAGCACGAATCTGGCACAACTCTGGCACAACTCTGGCACAACGCTGTCACAACTCTGGCAAACTCTGGCACAAGTTTGGAAAAACTCTGGCACAACTCTGGCACAACTCTGGCACAACTCGGGCACAACTCTGTCACATTTTTGCACAACTCTGGCATAACTCTGGCACAAGTCTGGTACAACTATGGCACAACTCTGGCACAACTCTGGCACAACTCTGGCACAACTCTGGCACAACTCTGGCACAA
>SZWC01012321.1:70983-85631 GCA_023375785.1 Penium margaritaceum | reverse complement strand
CTCTCTCTCTCTCTCTCTCTCTCTCTCTCTCTCTCTGTCAGTGAAATCTGAGACTCTTGCTTCTCACGTTAATTCCTCTGACTCACCTCACAGGTTCAAATCCCCCCATGAGCAGTGTTCCCCAACCCAGCCCACCATTTCGCCCCTCACAAAGGCTACCCCGCTTATTTGCCCCTTCTTGGGCTACCCCGCCCATTTACCCCCAAACCTACTCCATGCATTATCCCATCTAGGGACTGCCCCACCTTGTCCCTCTTCCCGAACAGGCTACACCGCTACTTCACCCCCCATTATCCTTTTCCCAAATCTGGGCAACCTCACCTTCCCATCACCTCACCTCCCCACCACCTCACCTTCCCACCACCTCACCTTTCCACCACATCACCTTCCCACCACCTCACTTCCCCACCTCACCTTTCCAACACCTCACCTCACCACCTCACCTTCCCACCACCTGACCTCCCCACATCACCTCCACACCTCACCTCCTCCCCACCTCACGTTCTCATCACCTCCCCTCCCCACCACCTCACCTTCCCACCACCTCACCTTTCCACCACCTCACCTCACCACCTCACCTTCCCACCACCTCACCTTTCCACCACATCACCTTCCCACCACCTCACTTCCCCACCTCACCTTTCCAACACCTCACCTCACCACCTCACCTTCCCACCACCTGACCTCCCCACATCACCTCCACACCTCACCTCCTCCCCACCTCACGTTCTCATCACCTCACCTCCCCACCACCTCACCTTCACAGCACATCACCTCACCCCACTTGCTGTTTAGCTTCTTGTTTTACTACTTAGGCCACGAGTTGTCGTAGCTCTCACTGATTCATTCAATCTAACACATTCGTTGTGTTCTCATTCTTGACATGGTATCAGAGCTCAAGTGACCCTCCTGTCGCCTTCTTCCGCCGTCTCCACTCCACCACGGCCATAACTTCGCTCCAGCACACGTCCGTCGCGAGCGTTTCGTCGTCCGCGCTTCAAGGCCAATTCTGGCTGGAGCTAATTGCAGTTGACCTCCCCCTCTACCTTTCCACCGCAAAAAAATCAATTTTCAGGATTTTCGTCAACATCGGCCATTTTCTGTCCACGACTTCCGTCGCGAACGTTTCGCTTTCAGTCCTGTCACTCCAATTCTTTTTGGAGCTATTTGGAGTTGAACTCTCCCTCTACCTTTTCATCGCAAAAAAATCCGTTTTCGGATTCTCCCTCGGCTCTCCCGGACATCGCCAGATTTCTGCCGACCTCATCCGTCGCGAGCGTTTCGTCTTCGGTGCTCCCACTACAAAAATTTCTGGCCTCCCTCCTAGCTGGCCTCCTCCCCCACCTTTCCATCGCAAAAAATATTAGAAAGGACAATTCTCACTTTTTTGACCTAATGTTTTTTCTCTCCCCGGCTGCCCACCCGCCTTCTCTTGACTCTCCCTCCATGGCCTCCGTTGCCGCCATGGGCGGCTCTCTCCTTGCCGTCCCGAAACTCGCCACCAAGCATCAACACCAAGGCGCAGCGATGAACCTTCGTCGACAACGTCGTCCTTGAGCGCTGCGCCCGGTTTGTGGCAGGCGACTGGGCAGGGCTGCTGGACAAGGCATGTGCCTCAGTGCGTCCTGCGCAGCGCGCTTGGGTGGCGGCCCGCCCATTTACGCGACAGGTGGCGGCAGCGCAGGGTGAGGAGGCGGCAAGGGTACACGAGTGCGCGGCCAGTATGGTGCACGCTAGGGCACTATCAAGGGCGATGCAGCAGTCTGAGGGACGTCCACCAGCAGCAGGGACGGCCACGACCTTGGCTACACTCAAAGAGCGCCTCTCGCGGTTGTGCTCATCCCGGCATGGGTTCACTCCTTCCAGGTACCAAGCGGTGGGGCGGCTGGGGTGACAGAGGAAATGATGGAGGAGGCGCATGGATTCACTCCGCAGGATGCTCCTCGCGGTTCCGCGACGGGTCCCTTCGGCCTCACTATGGACCTGCTTCGTGACCTTGCTTTGGACTCACCGGCGTGCATGGAGGGTGTGGGTGGGATCATACGAGCTATGCTAGATGGCGCCATGCCGGCAAAGGCAGCGACGTGTTTGGGTCGGAGCAGTCTCATCACTATCTTAAAGGGAGCTACAGAGGCAGAAGGGGTTCGGCCGCTTGCGGTGGGTGAGGTTTGGGTCCGGCTCACTCGCCGACTCCTTCACCTACAGGACAGGAACCGGCTACAACGAGCACTTTGGCCTCATCAGTTCAGCGTGGGGGTGTCGGAGGGGGCCAGGGTGCTGGTTCGTGGGGTGCGTGCCATCCTCTCGGCAAACCCTGGTTTCTGGCTTCTTTGGCCTGACATCCGCAACGCCTTCAATGAGGTGGAGCGGGCGGCGGTCTTTGAGACGGTGCAAGATCGGGATTTAGGCACGTGGATCCCGCTCCTGCGCCAGTTCTACACCATCCTGACACACTTTCTCTTATTTGGTGTCAGCGCGCCGACGGTGCTGAAGAGTGCTCGGGGTGTGCGTCAGGGAGATCCCTTGGGCCCAGCATTGTTTGACCTAGCTCTTGCTCCGGTGCTTGAGGCGGGGTCCCAGATGCTGACTCTTGCTCTGGGGGAGCGTCGAGGCCATGTGGGGGCCTACCAGGACGATGCGACAGTGACTGTCCCACCACAGCCCCTGGCAGTAGCCTTTCCCTCCATGGTTGCAGCAACAGCACTCCGTGGACTACACATCCAGCCACGGAAGTGCCTCCTATCATGGCGTTGGGAGGAGGAAGTTCCTCAGGTGCTCTTCGAACTTCCTTGTCGACAGGTTCGGGTGGTTCTGTTGGGATGTTCAGTGCGCTCGGCAACCTTTTAGGTAGCGGGGGAGGAGGGATGGCTCCAGGATCAGCTGTGGGGTCTCCCGCGGGTGAGTCGGATGGAGGAGGTCTAGGCGGCTATGACTCTGCTCTGATTGTGTATCGTTTCCCGGGTGGACTTTTGCGATCGGGCCATTTGGGAGGCAGTACTATGCCTCTTGCAGATTGCGCAGGTTCGGGAGGAGGGGACCCTGGCCTTTGAGCTGCAGCGTTTGGCTCGATGGCAGCTACAGTTGTCATTCGCCGTTGGTGGGGCGGGCCTGTTGGGGGCGAGAGATTGGGCTCCTTTGGCATACGCTTGCTCGACAGGGAGTCTGCTGCAGGCTCTCACCAGCGAGTTCACCCCCTTCCTCCCAGTGGACGTGGCGCTGCAGCATTTGGCACCGGGTTGAGACCTGATGGAGGAGGAGCTGCCCAGGCCGCTGTTTGAGGCTCTGCCTACTCTGGAGGTGCTGCAGCAGGGCGTCACGACTGGCTTGTCCCAGCAGATGTGCAGGCTATAATACTCGTTTCGGTGGGAGGGGTGGATTGCAGCCTGCGGTCATTTGGCGCAGAGTGCCTCGGAGGCATGCGCCCACCAGCGTGGCTGCGAGCGCTATGCCCACCAGCGTTGCAGGGCGATGGTGACCAGGGGCAGTGCTCTCTAGTTGCAGTCGACTCCACCTGGCCGACCGGATCGGACGTACCTAGCCCCGGAAGACTTTCGACTTCATGCCCAGCTTTGGCTGGGCCTTCCCCTACCCCATCTCGACCACGTGGGCCTTGATGGACTAGACCCCGGCGCAGTGACCAGGAGACGGTGGCTGGAGCCATCCAGCGTGTCCATAACGCCATTGGGGACGAGCTCGCCGACATCTTCCGTGAGCACCATCTGTCATTCACAGTGGAGAGCGGTGCCATGCCCCGCCAGGCAGAGGGTGTGCGGGGTGAGCCGCGACCGGACCTGACGCTGGCTGACCCTGACTTGGGCCTGACTTGGGTTCTTGACGTGACTACGGTAGATCCCCAGGGGGACAGGGCCGCTGGGCCAGGCATGGCGGTCGAGGCAGCAGAGAGAGCCAAGATGAAGCGGTATCGTCTGGCGGCTCGGCCGGGGCGCCACATGCACCCTCTTGCATGGGAGACCTTTGGCGGCATGGATAACCACTTCCAGTCTTTCTTCGCCCGCCTCGCCAAGATCTGCCTGGCATGTGGGCCACGACGGTGCTCTGCGGAGGTGTTCGTGCAGTGGGCCCAGCGTGCTATGGCTTTTGTGGCACAGCGGGTTTCCATCGCGGGTGTGCGCAGTCATTGTGTTGCTATCCGTTTCTATAGTATCGTGCGTTGTGCGGCGGCGGATGACCGCCCGGCGGGAGAGGATCTTCCGCTGTTGCATGGTGTGGGGCTGCCTCTTACCCTTGGGCTGTCTGCTCTGTGTTCTGTTGAACCGGTCTTTGCCGGTACCTAACTCACATTTCATATTTCTTTCACAATCCCACCGTTCATGTGCCGTTGGTGGCGGCGTCACCTTTATACCCCGTAGTCTCTTCCGGTCAGGGGCGGCTTGCATGTTCTCCATTCATATGAATCACTTTTCCAAAACAAAAAAAGAAGATGTGGCTGAAAAGTGAAGATGTGGCTGAAAAGTGCAAATGTCGCTGAAAAGTGACGATGTGGCTGAAAAGTGAAGAGGTGACTGGCAAATGAAGATAGGACTGTCCCATGTTGCGACCCCTCTCACCTGCCACAGAGCCTTCAAAGGACGACGACGTGCAACGAGTAGAGATTCTTACATGCTTTGCAAAATGTTCCCAAGAAAAAAACTAACATTCTCCCTCACCGCCTCCTCTCACCTTGCACAAAGTCTTCGATGTATGGAGCTGTGCTCGACACGACATACGCGCCAAGCATGGCATGCAGGCGCCCTCCAAACCCAGGTGCCTCGTCAGCGTAGCTATCTGCCCTGCACGGTCAGACGCACCGTAAAACAATGGCAATGAATTCACATCCTCCAAACCCAGATGCCTTGTCACCAGTGTGGCTATTTTCCCTGCACCTCAACATGCACATTGAAATGTGTCAGGGTGCGATGTCCTCCAAGCCCGAGTGCCTCATCTGCGCTCCGTTTACAGCACGGCCGGTCCAGATTTCTAAAAAGTCCCAATTTGTGACAAGCTCAACTTGAGACAAGATTCATTTGCACCGAGGCCCATTTCCACCAAGAGAAGGCCGATTATGTGACAAGGCCAGCTTACGAGAAGGCTGATTTGCGACACAGCCGATTTGCGACACAGCCGATGTGCGACACAGCCGATTTGCGGCAAGGCCGACTTGCAACAAGGTCGATTTGTGGCAAGGCCGATTTGGAAACAAATTGATTTGCGAAATAGACGATTTGCAACAAGGAGGATTTGCAACAAGGTCAATCTGCCACAAGGTCGATTTTGCGTCAATGTCAATTTGCGACAAGGCTGATTATGACAAGGCCAATTCACAGCAAGGTCGATTTGCAACAAGGTCGATTTGCAACAAGGTAGATTTGCTACGACGTGGATTCATAACAAGGTCGATTTGCGACAAAATCAATATGCAACAAGGTCAATTTAGACCAGGTAGGCCAATCTGCGACAAGGCCGATTTGCGACAAACCCGATCAGCGACAAGGTCGATCTGCGACAATGCCAATGTGGAAGAAGGCCAATTTCGACAAAGCCCATTTGCGAAGAGGCCGATTTGCGACAAACACGACTACCGACAAGGCCAATTTGCGACAAGGCCGACTTTGTGACAAGGTCGATTGCGTCTTGGACAATTCGCGACTTCGCGACATGGCCAATTTGCAACGGGTCGATTTAGGACAAAGCCGACGATAAGGCTGATTTGGGAGAAGAGCAATTTGTGGCGAGGCCGATTTGCGAGAAGGCCGATTTGCGACAAGGTCGCTTTCAGAGGAGTTGGATTTGCAACAAGGTCATTTTCAAGAAGGTCGATTTGCGACAAAGTTGATTTGCGACAAGCCCAATTTGCAACAAAATTGATTTGCGACAAGGCCAATTTGTGACAAAATTGATTTGCGACAAGGCCAATTTGCGACAAAGTTGATTTGCGACAAGGCCAATTTGCGACAAAGTTGATTTGCGACAAGGCCAATTTGTGACAAAATTGATTTGCGACAAGGCCAATTTGCGACAAAGTTGATTTGCGACAAGGCCAATTTGCGACAAAGTTGATTTGCGACAAGGCCAATTTGCGACATAGGCTGTGTCACACAGCCCATTTGTGACGAGGGCGATTTGCGATAATGCTGATTTGCAATAAGTCGATTTGCGACAAGACGGGTGTGGGACACGCCGACTTACGACAAGGTTGCTTTGCGACAAGACCAATTTGCGACAAAGCCGATTGGGGACAAGGTCAATTTGCGGCAAGGTCGAAGTACAAACAGGTCCATTTGCAACTAGGCCCATTTGTGACGAGGCTGATTTGCGACAAATACCATTTGCGACAAATACCATTTGCGACAAAAACCATTTGCGACAAAAACCATTTGCGACAAAAACCATTTGCGACAAATACCATTTGCGACAAACACCATTTGCGACAAATACCATTTGCGACAAATACCATTTGCGACAAAAACCATTTGCGACAGAAACCATTTGCGACAAGGTTGATTGGCGACAAGGTTGATTTGCGACAAGGTTGATTTGCGACAAGGTTGATTTGCGACAAGGTTGATTGGCGACAAGGTTGATTTGCGACAAGGTTGATTTGCGACAAGGTTGATTGGCGACAAGGTTGATTTGCGACAAGGTTGATTGGCGACAAGGTTGATTTGCGACAAGGTTGATTGGCGACAAGGTCGATTTGCAACAAACAAGGTCAGTTTGCGACAAGATCAATCTGTAACAAGGCAAATCTGCGGCAAGACCTATTTGCGAAACGGCAAACATTTCAACAGGGCCGATTTGGAACAACACCGATGCACAACAGGGTCAACTTGCGACAAGGTCCATTTGCCACTAGATCAATTGTCAACAATGCCGATCCGAAACAAAGTCAATCTGCGACAAGGTCGATTTGCAACAAGGACGAATCCCAGGAATTTCAACAAGGCCGCTTTGGAACAAGCAGGTTTGCGACAAGGTCTGTTTGCGACAAGGTCGGTTTGCGACAAGGTCGGTTTGCGACAAGGTCGGTTTGCGACATGTTCCATTTGCGACAGGGTGATTTGCAACAAGGCTGATTTGCAACAAGGCTGATTTGCAACAAGGCTGATTTGCAACAAGGCTGATTCAAGGCAAAGCTGATTTGCGACAAAGCTGATTTGCAGAAAGGTCAGTTTGCCGAAAGGTTGTTCAGCGACAAGGTCCATTTGCAACAAGGTTGATTTACAACAAAGCCAAACTGCGACAAGGCCGTTTTGCGACACGGCTGATTTACGACAAGGTCGATTTGCGATAAGATAAGACCAATTTGCGACAAAGCCGATATGTGACAAGGCCAATCTGCTGCAAGGCCAATTGATAGCAAGGCAAATTTGCGACAAGGCCAATTTGTAACCAGACCCATCTACAACAAAGCTGATTTGGGATTTGGGACAATGTTGATTTGCCAAAAGGTCGATTTGTGACAAGGCTGATTTGCAACAAGGCTGATTTTGCAACAAGACCGATTTACAACAGCAGGCAGATTTGGAACAAGGCAGAATTCTCGACAAGGCCATTTTGCGACGAGGCCAATCTGGGACAAAGCCGACTTGCAACAATGCCGATTTGTGAAGGTCGATTTGCGACAAGGTTGATTCAAGACAAGGTCAATTCACACAAACCCTTGTTGGAAATCAACAAGGTTGATTTGCAACAAAGCTGACAGCACAATCTGCCACACACCTAATTTGCGGCAAAGTCAAATTGCGACAAGGCCGATTTGCAACAAGGCCGATTTGCGACAAGGTTTATTTGCAACGAGGTTGATTTGCAACAAGGTTTATTTGCAACGAGGTTGATTTGCAACAAGGTTTATTTGCAACGAGGTTGATTTGCAACAAGGTTTATTTGCAACGAGGTTTATTTGCAACAAGGTTTATTTGCAACAAGGTTGATTTGCAACAAAACTGATTTGCAACAAGGCCCTTTTGCGACAAGGCCGTTTTGCGAGAAGGCCGTTTTGCGAGAAGGCCGTTTTGCGACAAGGCCGTTTTGCGACAAGGGCGTTTTGCAACAAGGTAGATTTGCAATGAGGCTGATGCGTAAAGGCCGATTCGCAACGACGTCGACTTGCAAAAAGGCCAGTCTATGACAAGCTCACTTTGCAACAAGGTCGATTCAAGACAAGACTCATTTGCATGGAGGCTCATGTGCGCCAAAGCCTATCTTCACCAAGACTCATTTGCATCTAAGGGTGAATTCGCACCCAGGGGTGAATTTACGTCCAAGGGTGAACTTGCACCAGGAGCGCACTTCGCCCACGGCGCATTTCTGCTAGTGGAGGCATGTGCAGGCTGCACAGCCTGCAGATGCCTTCTGTTAAACCGTTTAACACCCCTATGTGCAGGTAGGGGTGTTAAACCGTTTAACAGGCTGCACAGTGCAACGGCGTCGCATTTGCATGCGGACACGGATTTGCGCCCTTAAAAAAAAAAGCGCCGAGGGTGCGTTTGCATCTGGAAACCATCTGCACCATCTTCCTTTCGTCGTACCATCTTCCTTTCATCGTACCATCTTCCTTTCGTCGTACCATCTTCCTTTCATCATACCATCTTCCTTTCGTCGTACCATCTTCCTTTCATCATACCATCTTCCTTTCATCGTACCATCATACCATACCCCATCACACAGTCCGCAGACACATACTAAGAAGAAAAGCACGGGATAGCAAAGAGCACAAAGCACAACAGCAGGCGCGCCAGTCACTTGACGGACACAAGCAAAATTTCCAAAAATTCAGACCCGTCTCTATGATACTGTCCGGCACCGAGTGAGCGCCCTCTTCCAGCGGTGTTGCTCTTGGGTCCTGGAGCCGGATCTCTCCCCCGACATGCTCTGCAGCCGTTGAATGCTCCTTCTCCACTTCCAGGTGCTCATCTGCAGGGTCCCTTCTTTCTAGGAGCAGTTGGGCGACCCGGCCTTCCGTCAGGGTCCACTCTGTCCACCCCTGCGAGTGCGTCGGAGTGCCTCTGAGGCGCGGCTCCATGCTGGCATGCGCTCCATTGATGACGTGGTGTTGGAGCGGTGTGTTCGTTTTGAGGTTGGCGAGTGGGCTGGCCTGCTCGAGGAGTCATGTGAGGCGGTGCGCCCGGCCCAGCGCTTATGGGTGGCAGCCCGCCTCTCTACTAGGCAGGCGGCAGCGGCAGCACAGGGGGAGGCGGCGGCGAGGGCACGCCAGGGTGCGGCCAGCCTGGTCCACGCTGGCGCGCTCACGATAGCGATGCAGCAGTTTGAGGAGCGCCCGCCGACGGCGGGGACGGCGCGGACCCTGGCTGCCCTGCGGGAGCAACACCCGCCATTCCTGCTACCCATTCCGGATTGGGTTCAGTTTTTCCATGTTCAGGGTGGGGGAGCTCCTGGGGTGACTGAGGAGATGGTGGAGGAGGCGCTGCGTGAGGCACCTCGGGCTTCTGTAGCAGGCCCTCTGGGCTTGACCTCGGACCTTCTGCGCGACCGTGCCCTGGACTCCGCGTGTGGTCTGGAGGGCTTGACAGGGGTTCTGCGGGCTATGCTTGACGGCGCTATGCCACGGGCGGCGGCGGAGTGCTTGGGCCGCAGTCGGCTCATCCCCATCCTGAAGTGTGCTACGGAAGAGAAGGGTGTGCGGCCGTTGGCGGCGGGAGAGACTTGGCTTCGTCTCGCAGGTCATCTTCTTCTTCTGCGAGACAAATCTAGGCTCACAACGGCTCTTCGGCCCCACCAATTTGGTGTGGGGGTCTCTGAGGGGGCAGGCGTGTTGGTTTGTGGTGTGCGCGCTATCCTCTCAACGAACCTCTCTTTCTGGCTCCTTCGACTGGATGTTCACAATGCTTTTAACGAGGTAGAGCGGGCATCGGTCTGTGAGGCAGTGCGCGACCGGGGCCTGGGGTCGTGGATCCCCTTCCTTCGCGAGTTCTACACTCACCCGGCGCAGCTCTTCCTGTTTGGCTTCAGTGCGCCGGCGGTGCTGGAGAGTGCCCGTGGTGTGCGCCAGGGGGACCCCCTTGGGCCGGCACTGTTTGATTTGGCATTGGCTCCTGTCTTGGAGGCAGCGACTGAGAGGTGCGCAGGGGTCTTGCTATGGGCACGTAGGTGCCTTCCAGGATGATGCGACGGTAACGGCCTCGCCCCAACTTCTTGCCGTCGCCTTCACTGCCATGACTGAGGCAGCTGCACTCCGCGGTTTGCATATCCAGCCGCGAAGTGCCTTCTCTTGCGGTGCTCTGAGACGGTTGTCCCGCCGGTGCTAGCAGGCCTGCCCTGTCGTCGGGATGGCGTGGTTTTGCTGGGATGTCCGGTGGGCTCGGCTGAGTTCCGGAGTCGGTGGGCGAAGGGGTGGCTCCAGGAGCAGCTACGCGGCCTTTCTCAGCTGTGCCAGATGGAGGATGTCCAGGCGACCATGCTGCTGCTCCGCCTTTGCGTCATCCCTCGGGTGGAATTCTGCGTGCGGGCACTCCCGCCTGACGACAGCTGGCTATACATCCTGCACCCCTTCGACACGGCTATCTGGGAGGCGGTACTCCAGCTTTTGCAGGTTCCCCCAGCCACACAGGTGGGGTCTGTAGACTACGAGCTCCAGCGCCTTGCCCACTTGCGGTCTCAGCTGCCCTTTGCTTTTGGGGAAGCTGGGCTGGTCAATGCGCGGGACCGTACTCCTCTGGCCTATGCTTGTGCGACTGGTAGTCTGCTCCCTGCCCTCTCGAGCGAGTTCGCGCCTTTCCTCCCAGCAGCGTCGGCGTTGGAGCATCTGGCCCCGGGTTAGGACCTGGTGCAGGAGGAGCTACCTCTACCTATCTCTGAGGCCTTGCCCTCTGTGGAGACCTTGTAGCAGAGTTCTTCCGAAGGCTTGTATCAGAGTATGCGTCGGCTGTGGTACTCTCTTCGACGGGAGGGGTGGATTGCGGAGGTTGGGGAGCTGCGCCGGCGTCGCTACGACTGTGCCGAGGGGGGGGGGCGTCTGTGCTCCTCACGCAGCAGTTGTGTGCATCACACCCACCAGCGGTGCTGGGCGACGGTGACGAGGGGCAGCGCTCTCTGGCTGCAAGCCACCTTGTCTGGCCCGCGCGACCGTACATACCTCGCCCCATCGGACTACCGCCTTCACTAAGGCTTGGAAAACGAGATGAGATCGAGATCTCGATCTCATCTCGAATTTCGAGACAAATCTCATTTTGTCTCGATCTCGCTCATTTCAAGATGACACACATCTCGATCTCATCTCATTTCCGGCTCCGCATTCTTGTTCTCATCTCGATCTCGAAAATTTGCACCGAGATTCTCATTTTCTCGAAAATTCTCAAAGTATGTCAGAGTGTGTGCATGCAATATGAGCATGGTAAGTCCATGGTCTGGTCATGCACCACGATTTTATGATAAGAATGCATGCCAATGCATCATGGCACGTATGCTGACATTTACATGAGGGGGTTGGGGGAGGAGGAGGTTTCGAGATGAGATTTTCGAGACACTGTCTCGAAATTGACAGATTGTCCAAATCTCGATCTCGATCATCTCGAAAACGAGATGATCTCGATCTCATCTCGTTTTTCGAGATTGTTCGAGATTTTCGAGATTTCGAGATTGCCAAATTTTCGAGATTGTCTCATTCTCGTTTTCCAAGCCTTAGCCTTCACACTCAGCTCTGGCTGGGTCTCCCTCTTCCACACTTGCTGCTGGCAGGGGTGGACGGCCTTGACCCTGCAGCAGTTACCAAGCGGCGGAGTGGAGGCGCGATCCAGCGCGTCCACAACGCCATTCGGAACGAGCTTGCAGCCGTCTTTCGGGAGCACCGTCTTCTTCACATGGTGGAGGGTGGAGGCGCAGGGGGCCTGCAGGCGGGTGGTGCGGGCGAGCCTCGGCCTCACTTGACGCTGACTGACCCCGAGTCAGGCCTCACGTGGGTGCTGGATGTCACCACCGTGAACCCCCATGGGATCCGTGCCACGGGGCCTGGCTTGGCAGTCGTTGCGGCAGAGAAGGCCAAGGTGAGCCTATACTCTGCGGTGGCGGGGAGCGGTCGCCAGATGCATCCTCTGGCCTGGGAGACTCTTGGGGGCCTCGGTGACCACTTTTGGTCCTTTCTGGCTCGCCTCGCCAGGGTCCGCCCGGCACGGGGGTCGCGCCGCTGCTCTGAGGAGGTCTTCGAGCGTTGGGCCCAGCGGGCGGTCTCTGCCCTTGCCCAGCGGGTCTCCATTGCGGGCATTCGCAGCCAATGTGCTGCGATACGGTTCCACGGCGTCATTCATTGTGCAGCTGCAGACCCTCGGCCTGAGGAGGATTTTCTTCCATTGGCATATGGACTGGGTTTGCCGAGTGCCCTCTCTCTATCAGATCTTTGTGCCTTTGAACCGGTCTTTGCCGGTACTTAGCTGCTTTTTTTTTCCACCGTTCATGTGTCGTTGGTGGCGGCGTCCCTTATACCCCGCAGATGTGCCGGTCAGGGGCGGCGTGCTTCTTGGTTTCTTATTAACCATATTTAAAAAAGAAAAGAAAAAAAACTCAGACATTTTGCAAAACGTCTACTAAGTGGTTTCTTCTTCTTCTTCTTCTTCTTCTTCTTCTTCCTCTTCTCCTCCTCCTTTTTCTTTGTTTTTTCTCCCTCCCCCCCCCAAAAAGCACAAAGAACAACACGCACGACACTCACTCGACGGGCACGAGCAGAGCCCGCAGCTTCCATTCGTCCGCCCACGTGGCGTCCAGCTGTTCCATCTGAGCCATGCCTGACGAGCTACTGGCTCTCAGCTCGCGCCACGTGGCGATCACCTCAAAACCCTTCACGGGATCATCCATGGAGTGCCAGTCACCCCACACCATGTCCTCGTCCCACGGCTGCTCCGACGCCCAAAACTCCTCCTCCGCTCCGTCCTCCTCTGCCCTCGCCTCCCTTGCTGCCGCTGGGCCCTCGATGCCGCCACCACTGATGACGTCGGTGCCTCCGACGGAAAGGCCAGTGAGGTTCCCACTGCTACCACTGCCGCCGCCGCCGCCGGCGGGGTTCGGTGCAATGAGGGGCTTGCCACCCCAGTAGCGGATGCGGTAGCGTATGCGCATCGCCACCATCACGTCTGGACTCACACTGGCCACCGTGCTCGGTAACTCCGCTATCTGCGTGCAACAAAAACAACACACAACAAACAAACAAACAGAAAACAACAAACAAACAAACAAGGAATGGCACTGTCCACGAGCATGGAAGACTTGATGGAATCAAGATAATTGCAGGAGCAGTCGAGCACATTGAAGAGACCCTTCCTCAGCTCTGTCCTACTCTACCCTCACTTCCCTCGCCGCAACAGGGCTTCTTCATACCGCCACTGCGAACATCGTTGTTGTCTCTTGGGGCAAGGACAAGGCTTACGAGGTTCCAGTTGCTCACACGTCCACATGTCTGGATGTGTGCACTCCACTCCACGCAAATGAAAAGCAAACGACTGGCGCAAGCAAGTAGAAACAGCAGGCAAGCAGTGTTGGCTGTACGGATGCACCACCATGTGTCGTTCACGACGTTGAGTGCAAAGAGGCAGTGAAAGCCGTGCAGCAGCATGTCATCATCTAAAGAGGCATGAGGCTGACTCACTGGCAGCGGCTGCCAAGCTGATCGGAGTTCAAAGCACTTCACACCCCTTCCCCTCAACCCCACCCCATCTCTCTGTACTTGGGCAAAAGATTTTATGCCAGGCGCTGACAATGTTGCAGGCAAATAGGTACAGTGTGCCGTCCACGCAATCGACATGATGACAAAAAACTGTTCAGAGTGAGCAACCGTCATCATTCTACTTTTGCTGCCACACACATGCCATGATGACACAACAGGACTGAACTTTTCTTAACGCTTTGCACAGCGTTTTCCAAAGATTCAAGACTGTTCAGAGTGTGAAACCGTCAGCATTCTACTTTTGCTACCACGCACACGAACCCTTATTGGGCTCAAGACTTCATGGCCGGTCTGCCTTGCTCACACGAATCCCTCCTCATCCCATTGTACAGCGTTGAATACTAGGGCAGTGGGCACTCACGAGTTTGAAGGCGAAGAGGTAGTAGAGGCCGTCGAGGGAGAGCAGGTTGTTGGGCACGTGGCTGCCCAGCCGATCAGCCTCAAAGTGGAAGGAGAAGTCGGTGCCGCCGTACGCGCTGTTGCGGGGGCCGTGTTGGAACCCCACAAATGCCTTCCGTGATGGGTCGTGCACGGGTACAAATCCTGGGAGTGAACTGCAGCGTGCAGCATGTAAATTGAACGTGCACCATTTCAGTGCACACACCATTTCAGTGCACACACCATTTCAGTGCACACACCACTTCAGTGCACACACCATTTCAGTGCATACACCATTTCAGTGCACACACCACTTCAGCACACACACCACGCCAGTGCAGATCATGTGATCACACACCATGTCATTGCAGATGATGTCACAGCACACCACAGCAGAACGAGGAAAGCGATGGCTGTTCCATAAAGCACTAGCGAAAAGTCTTCAGAAGCATGAAGGAAGATGAACGAGAAATGTCAGGAAGGGCAGGTAAAGACAGAGAAGGACAGGGAAGGACATGGAAGAGCAGGGAAGGGAAGAGAAGAAAGGGATAGGGAAGCAGAGGAAGAATAGGACAGGGGAGCACAAGCAAGGGCATGCAAA
>SZWC01012321.1:50187-63546 GCA_023375785.1 Penium margaritaceum | reverse complement strand
GACGACGACGACGACGACAACGACGACGACGACGACGACGACGACGACGACGACGACGACGACGACGACGACGACGACGACGACGACGACGACGACGACGACGACGACGACGACGGCGACGACGACGACGACGACGACGATGGCAGCGGCAGCGGCGGCAGCAGCGACGGTGGCGGCGGTGGCGGCGGCGGCGGCGGCGACTACAACGACGATGACGATGAGGACAACGAGGACGACGACGAAGACGACGGCGACTAAGACAATGACGACAACGACGACGACAATGACAGCGGCGGCAGCGGCGGCGGCGACGACGACGACAAGGAGGAAGACAACGACGACAACGACAACGACGGCGACAACAACAATGACAACAGCGGCGGCAGCAGTGGCGGTGGCAGCGGCTATGGCGGCGGGGGGGGGCGGGGGATATCCGTTGGTGGCTGCGAAGAGGACGACAATGTCGAGAACGGCGAAGTCGACGACGATAGCGACAATGACGAAAAAGACAATGAGGAGGGCGTTGAGGACGGTGCTTCCACTGCCGACAACGAAACCACAATAGCAATGGCAATGGCAGTTCACTTGAGGGCGGTGCCCATCTTGGAAAGGCATGACAAGGTGGCCCTACAGTGCTGCTGCTGCATCACCTAAGCCAGTGCTTTGCAGCTGTGTTGGCAGAAGCGGCGGCGGCAGCGGCAGCAGCGTCATTGGCGGCGGCGACAGCACCACGGCAGCATGGCCAAGCGCACACATTGCCACACACAACGAAAAAGCAAGTCACCGGTGGAGGTAAACGACAAAAGCTTGCTTTGGAGAGAAAACAGCCTGGTGCCNGGGGGGGGTGCATGGGGGAGGTCCGTAGTGTTATCCCTCAGTACCTCCTCTTCTTCCTCCTCTGGTGTTAAATGCGACGGAATGACAATTTCCATCGCGACCTGCGACGTGCCCTTCCCTTAACGGCTCAACGTAGAGCGCTCCGGCGGCTCAATGCGGTACCTGCGTGAAACGCCCAGACGAGTGTGCGTCTTCTCTACAGTCCGCGTCCGACACTACGGTAGGGTTGCATTGCAGCCTTGTAGACTAGAGACGCTTCAGGCTATGACTTCCAGCAAGTGGAGCATTAGCGTTGTGCCGGTGACCATCATCGTCCGAAAGGGATTTGTTTTCCTCATTTTTCCAAAAGCGCAGGCTGGTGTTGTCCGGTAGTCCTGCGCTCCACAGGCCTCTAGCCAATGGGTACGTGGTGCTATCATCTCAATGTGTCCGCCAACAGAGTCATGAACAGGCTGCAGAATGTCTTTCAGGGGGACCGGTGGCGTCCCCTTGAATAGAACAAGCCAATTTCGCAATCAATGGACTGACTAGAGAGTGGACTTTCAACATGCCCTCCCATTCCAGCGGTGGCACAATGAGATCTCCCTCATTCTGAAGCATCTGTTTGTTACATACGAGACACAATTCCCTAATCTTCTAGGGAGGGCATTTGTGTTATCACACAAACAGCCCATCGTGTCACAAGGACCGCGACATTCACTCCGACGGCCGAGGGCAAACTAGCCAATTGCTCCGCCCTCAGTGGATATTCCCGAACCTTCTGAGAGCGTCGACCATTCTCACGAACGAGCGAACTAACGAACGAACACAAGTGACACGACCTATCGGTCGACTTCTCGACGACTCTCGACGAATCTGGATTTGCATCGCGTATCTTCACCGTCGATTCTCGGAGACCCCCGACTTCTCGGTGGACCTTCTCGAATCCGACCACTCACGACGCAACTCCACAGGTGTCGCTCGACACACGACCCAACGACCCCGACTATGCTCCATTCGTAACACGTCACTTGTATGTACATACATATATAATACATATATATATATACATATATTCGATCGTCTCCACACTTGTCATCGAAGAACAAAAACCGTTGGTTATACATTGCTCAAGTGTCCCAAATTCTAAATCGCGTTTTGCCTCGCAACTTCTACTCGTTCACCATCTCGGCTCCGTTTGGCACAGCACATTGAGAAGATTCTAGGAAGCTTCCAAGTACGCTTGCCACTAACTGGGCGTCAGCGCTCAATCAGCTCGCGGCGTCAACACAGGTCGGACGCGAAATGGCAAGGGTTTAGCTAGGCAACAGAAACAGAGTGTCAAATGTGCTTCCATAAATAAAACACATGCAGAGAGATATAACAAAGTCCATAGCATAAATACCTGCCGCGGCGCACGACATGTGTCACATGCGGCAGTGCAAGGTCTGTCCTAAAATCAGCCTAAAGACACTGTTTTGGCCGTAACTCTGCGCAAACAAATCAGAACGCTACACCGTCTGAACCTAGAGATGCAGAATCTCAAGCCAGACGCTACGCCTGGTCACATGCATAAGTCCGGCGCCAATTGGTGGACAGAAAATGCAAAACATGCAAATCAAGCTCAAGAGCCAGTCCACCGAGAAAACTCTAGCGTCTGCATAAAAACCGCAAAGTACCCCGGCGAGCATCCAGGGCATCGTGGCAGCACCCTGGCAGCTGGTGGTAGATGGAGCCACCACTCGTCTGTGCTCCGGCGCCAGCTGCATCTGCATCAAGGATAGGCTGCAGAAAGACTACAGGAGGTCCGAGACAGCAACCACGATGCTGGGGCAGTCGTCGGTCAGGTCCGAGTGAGTGGTCCACCACCATCGGGGACCATGTCGTCGTGCTCTCCTGTACCGCTGCTCTCCTGGCCGTCGCTCGTGACGGGTGGAAGCCACACTCACCAACACCCCCTGGCTGACACAACTGTCAACGAAATGATGTCTGAGCGATGGCAAGAAAGGATGGTTCAGGCAACCAATCGTAGCGAGCCTTGATCAAGCATACTATAGCACAGGGTCTCTTCATGACAATGGTGCATCCCACCAAGTGCCCGGGTCTCGACCATGTAAGAAATCAATCATACTTCTACAAGTCAAACATCATGGAAGAGAGACAGAGAAACAAGGTCACCTCGTGACCCCGGAAAATGTCTCTGGGAATCCGGGTCTGGACTGCATCATGCATGGATAATCGATAACACATGTGCGCAACGGGTCTCCACGTCACACCGGTGGAACTCACCAGGTGCACGGGTCTCGACCAGCATAACCTCGACCCTAGCATTGTGCCGCACCCCAAGTAACCTCGTTGTCCTCAGAAAAACTGTCAAGCCAAAGCCTAAACACCAACACCCCCCCTGGGATGCAGAGGCTGATAGCTCGGGCAAAGCTGATGGCTGGTCCTACTGTTGGTTTGTGTCGCTACCACCCGTCACGACTGACGCTGATGCATTATCCATATACCCATGTTCGCGGAATGTGGTACAGGAGGGCGTGACGACACGACGGGCATCCGGACTGTACCGAGACTTCTCCAGCACCTACGACAGCGATTGCGAGACGCGGTCAATGCGTTCTGACAGCCCTCTGGGCTTGTTGGGAGCTAGGAGAGTTTTCTCGGTGGCTTGAGACCCGCGCACCTAGTGGACTGTACAGGTGCGACAAGGAGACCCGGTGGTTGTACTAGCGCTTCCGATGTTCGGAAAGCCGTGTGTCATGTCAGGACGTTGATTTTGAGTTTTCTGGCACTGCTCCTATTTTCTCAGTGGTCGAGATCCAGGCACTCGGAGAGCTGTTCCGGTGCCTCGAGGAGACCACCGTTATTGTTATCGTGGTGTACGCAGTGTATTCTCTTCGCAGACTCGTTTGGGCTCAGCAGGGGTGACGGTGATGAAGTTCGTTGGCCACTCATAACTCTATGCCCACTTGTCTCACACATTCTCCACACACCCATGTACAGATTGATTAACAATGGTACTACCAGGGGAGATGTCCGACGCAGCCATCCTGGCTCGAACCGTCAACGTCCTCAAGCCGCTGCTGAACCCAGGAGTGCTCTCTGGCACCAATGTTACCATTGCATGATTCTTCATGATTCTCTATGACTCTCTGTGTGATGCGGTATATGCTAGGGCCGTACACTCTCACTGCCATGCCCTGCATCATTCTATCTTGCCTTGCATGTGTTGGGGGAGCTGCATATTTCCCGGGTGCTGATCCTTAGGGGGCCACCATGTCGGTCTTGACCATGCGTTGGTGAGTAGCCGCCCTCGGTTATTCTGAGAGGTCGGGCTCGACCCCCGAGTGGCGGCACCCACTCACCCGAGCTCAATGCTCGTGGTGAGTGAGTGCTCACCGGTACATCTCTCCCTCGCTCCCCTCTCACCTCTCGTCTTGGTTCAAGTGCAAGTCTTTGCAAGTAAGTCACCGCATCCATGGCGTCTCTTGTTCCATGTGCCTGGGGGCGTCACCCGCCGCAATACACACGGGCTAGCAATGTAGCTATTGGTATCAGAGCCGTGAGACGTGTTTCTCACTGCTCAGTGGTCCTGGGTCGTGGATTTTCCGCGGTCCACGTCTTCCGTGGTCCACGTCTTACGTGGTCCACGCATCACCGCAGCTACTCTCGCAGCTGCTCACGGTCTTCATCTCCTACCCACCCGCAGTAGTAGTCTCAGCTACCCCCTCGGTCTCGTCTCTCGGGGCCTTGCGAGTGCCCTCTCGCCCACTCGCACACTCTCGTGGTCTCTCATTGCCGTAAGCTATCGGTTCTTCTCCCCGGTCCTCACATTTGGCCCGGCCCCCCACACCACTCTGCGCAGCGACTCTTGGCTGACCCTTCGGTCGTCCGCGGTGCCTGGGCGGATCTGCCGTCACTCTCTAAGCTCTGTGTGCTGTCACCTGGCTGCCGCGTTCTCCTCGCAGCTGCTCTTGGCCGCCACTCACGATCTTCTACGGTCTTGAGCGCGTCTACCGCATTTCTCGCTTTGTTGTGAACTGCCATCTCTCCTGGCACCCGCACCCCACCCGACTGCCTCACGTGTCTTCACAGCCTCTCTTGGCTGCCGTCGAGGTCACCCGTGGTGCTTGTGTGCATCATTCGTCCTCTCCTCCTGCACAGTACTCTCTTACTGCGCCCTGCTTATCTCTCACGCACCTGTTCCTATCCACTGTTGCCCGCCGCAGCCCACTGCTGCCTCAGGTGCTTGTGAGGTGTGGATATCGCTCTCTGCGGACAATCCTCCAACATCTCCCTGCAGTGCATTCCTGGGCCACTCATTGCGTGTGGCTCCCTTTCCTGTCCTCTGATTGAGACGTGTTCCTTCTCGCAGCGCTCATATTCCCCCCTGCAGTTTAGTTGCATCCACAGCTGCAGCAGTCACCCTGGATTCTCCACCACTCGAAGGACCCCCTAACGAGGAGCTTGACTCTCCTCGGGCTGCCGCACGTCATGCTGACTACGGGTGGGAGGCTCCAATACACTACAACCCTCCTACACCCCCAGACTACGATACACCCCTCTGGTTTCGCATGCTCGACTCCGACTACTGGCAAGGGGATCTACAGAGGGAAGCAGCTGCCCGCAAGGAAGAGATCAACCATCAAGTATATACGGCGGATGATCTACCGCCGTCTCCTCCTCGCCCTACAACCATGCAACCCGCAGCCGGCACTCTGCCATCCACATCCTCATCCACTTCTAACACCACTGTCGGCCCGTCTCCCGCTGCCGCTACATCTGCTGAACCGACTCCAAACCCAGAGGTGCGAGGCGTCGTCCCTGTGCTTCCTGTGCACACGGACTCCATCGGCCTTGCAGGGCATGTGCTTGACGCAGCACCAGGGGCGGCAACAACCTTTGCTGCAACTGCCTGTGCTTGCAGGGCGCCCACTCAGACTGCCGTGGGGCGGGCAGAAGACGCATACGCCCACGCAGCAGCCTCACTCACACTGCTGGCAGTAGCTACAGCAAACATCGCCACCCAGACCACGGCAGCCACAGCCTCCATAGCAACCGCATCCTCATCCGTAGCTGACGCTACTGCAACTGCCTTTGGTTCCATCCGCGCCTCCACTACATCAGCTGTCATGACTCCCATAGGTGCTCCATGGGAGCTGACACAACACGTCACCACAGGGATCCTTGTGGCATCTGCATCTGTAGCAGTGGCCGGAGCCACGGTCACCGGCCTTCTGTGCCTCACTGTGGCAATTGCAGGGTGGGTGGCAGTGCTCTTCTCCTCAGCAGCAGCTGTGGTGGCTCCTCTCTTCACCCTTTTGCCACGTCACTACATCGGTGAGACCATCCCTCACCCTGACTTCTTCCTCTTCTCATTTTCTCTCCTTCCTCATCTAAGTCCTATCTTCCCCCTTATGCTCTAATTCTCTCATCATGCCTGGACCAGAAGATAAGCTAGAGGCCCTTCAGGCCGCCCTTAGAGAGGCTCAAGCTGAGCTCCAAAAGGCGTAAGATGAACTTGAGCGTGAACATGATGCACAGCAGGAGCTAGCCACCTCAGTAGCTGCATTAGTGTTCGAGCGTCTCCGCTCTATCCCAGCCTTTGCTACAGCCCTTCCTACCAACAAGTCAGTGTCTACGAGCTCATCAGCACTGCCGAGTGGTGGTGCAACCAATGCCTCCTCTTCCTCTCCTTCCAATGGGACAGCCTCTGCTGGTGCTCTCCCACTAGCACGTCAAAAGGACTTTGAGACACCGCCACCTCACTTCACCTCAAAGCTCACCTTCACCTCCTGGGAGACACGCTTCAGTGCGTGGGCTCAGGGTGAACTGCTATGGGAGTACTACTCCCCCGCTAAGCCGCCTTTTGTGCCCCAGCCAACGGAAGTTGCCCGTGTTGTACGGGCACTCATCAATGCTGGTCCCGAGAACCTCCTGGATGACATCGGTACATACAATGCCGACCCCATCCGTGGTGCCACTGCAGACCCTATGGGTGCTTATGCACTCATTCGCCGCAGGAAAACTGTCACTGGGCATGCTGCTCAGAGTGCTCTCACCGTGCAGTTCAACACCTTGCAGATGCGGGCGGACGAGACTACAGACGAGTATTGGGCGTGCAGTTTGCGTCTGCTGAGGTACCTTGGCAAAGCTGCTCCAGGTCCTCTCTCTGCCTGTCTCTCTATTGTCGCTGGCCTCATCCCTGAGCTATCTGATCTCTATCTTCATGTCTCCCAGGCAGAACTCGAGCGTCTTGCCTCTGCACCTGTCCCTGCCGATGCCCCACCGGGCATTGGCCCTTTGTTTGACTTCACTGCTGCACGTCTCACTGACTGGTGGAACTCCCTCCAGAACAAACGCATGCATCACGCCGCCATCGCAGCAGTCACTACATCCTCATCTCCTTCCACTTCTATAGCCTCTTCTGCTACTCCCTCCTCTCAGGCTTCTGTGCACTGGCTCCGGCCGTGGCGGCGGTCGTGGGAGCAGAGGGCATGGGGGTGGACGTGGTGGCAAGAACTCTGGGTCATCCGCTGCTGATGTCACTTGCTGGAACTGTGGTGCTGCTGGGCACTCAACGCCCAAATGTCCCGCATCCCATGACGATGTACGCCTTGCCTCCTCCATGCGTACTCATTGGGCGCGCACCGGTGTTACAGCCTCCTTTGCTGCTGTCGCAGTGACAGTCTCATCAGCCTCATCATCCTCATCATCCTCATCTGCCTCGGCCCTTACTACTGCACTCGCCCCTCTTCAACAGACACCGGCTACTTCCAGCCCTTGGGGCTGGGTGCCACCACCGTCTGGGCCCTACTACGGGCCTCCATCTTCTCACTACCCTGTCCCTCATTGGGCTCGTGATGACGGCCACTACTCTGATCGCTCCTCTGAGCATTCCTCTGATCGCCGGGACGAGGAGCGCACCCTTGAGCATCGTCTAGCCGAGCTCCTTCACCTTCGCACTCAGGGAGGTGAGAGTCTGAGTGGCCAACCCTTTGTGTTGTCCTGTGAGTCTGACGTTACGCTTCATGGCCCTGCCTCTGGTGGTGTGCAAGGGGATATGCCTGATGATGGTGCTTGGATTGAGGAATGGCAGTCTCACACGTACCCCTCGTGCCTTGGTCATCCATCTTCTTCCTCTCTCCGTGGCACTGTTGCTGTCTGTCTGGTTCTACCCTCTACTCGTGCCTCACTTGGCCTCTTGATCATTGATTCTGGGGCCACCCATCACATGACCTCCTGTCGCTCCTCCTTCGTATCCCTCAAGCCCGTCCAGCCTGTACGCTCTATGCGAACTGGCTCTGGCCAGCTTCTACCTGTTCAAGGTGTTGGTGTTGTCCGTTTCGTTGGTCCTAGGGGCACTATGTACCTCCCTGACGTCTTGTACGTTACTGACCTTGAGGTCAGCCTTCTCTCTGTGACCACCCTTGACGATCAGGGCATGGATTTCTTGTCCAACCGCGGTCTTGCCTCCATCTCTCTTTGTTCCTCTGGTCGTGTTGTCCTTCGTGGTGTTTGCTGCGATCGCCTGTTCTGTGTCCCTCTCACGTTGCCATCACCTTCCGCTGCCTCTGCCTTTGTGCACGTCGCTCCCTCTTTGTCTCCTGACCATGCTGATCTGCTGCATCGTCGCCTCTATCACATTCATACTGCTGCGATCCAGTGCCTCCTTTGCCTCCAGCCTGCACATGGCCTTGACCCTGCCACATTTTCCCCTCCTTGTACGTCCACTTGTCTTGATTGCGCTGCTGGCAAAATGCACCGCTCTCCCTTCTCCACCTCTAAGTCCACCACCTCGCATCCACTTGATCTGGTGCATGCCGACGTCATGGGCCCCCTACCCCAGGATTTCCTGGGCGGCGTTGTTCGGTACGTGCTGTGTCTCACTGACGACTTCTCCCGTTACCGCTGGGTCTTTGCTCTACGGCACAAAAGTGATGTTACCGATGTCATCGAGTCCTGGCTCCCTCAGGCCGAACGCGCATGTCAGTGCTCCCTGCGCGTGTTTCGCAGTGACCGTGGCGGTGAGTTCTATGGTCCTACGTCTCATTTTCTTGAGTATCGCGGTGTCCGGCTTGAATCCACCGCTCCATACACACCCCAATAGAATGGAGTGTCTGAGCGCTGGAACCGCACTCTCGTTGACGGTGTTTGTTCCCTGCTCTCTGCCTCTGGTCAGTCTCCCCTCCTCACCTTTGAAGCTATGTCTTACATGACATGGGTCTGGAACCGTATCCCACGTGGGCCCCTTCCCCACACTGTTACCCCCTTTGAACGGTGGACTGGCCGACGTGCTAACCTTTGCCTTGCCCGAGTTTGGAGCTGCCTTGCCTCCGTCTGGGTGCCATCCGACCAACGTGATGGTAAGCTGTCTCCCCGTGGTAGCCTTTGCATCTTTCTTGGTGTCTCCCCTTTTTCAAAAGCGTGGCGCTTCTGGGATCCTTCCCGCTGCCGTGTCCTTGAGTCTCGTGATGCTCTATTTTTTTAACATCTGTTTGAGCGTGACGCTCCCCGCTTCGGTGGGTCCCTCACTCCGTCTCTTCGGGGTGGGGTGGTGGTTCTCTGCCCTCTGGGTCTACTGTCCCTCCCTCGGTACTTCCCTCGGCTTCCCCTGTCTCCTCGCCTACTGACCAGGGCCCTCCATTGTCCACGTCCCCCTCACCGGCCTCACCCTCCATGGTTCCCTTGGCCTCGCCCATTCCCTCCAGCTCCCCTATCGGCTCCCCTGCAGTCTCATCCTCCTCTCCCACTCTTGGCGCCGCCTCGGAGCCCCCTGTCGCCTCGGCGCCCCCTCTTGCCTCGTCCTCTCCATCTGGTTCGCCTTGTTCTGTTGCACCCTCTTCTCTTGCGCGCACTCCGCCCATTCCCCCAGTCTCACCCTATACACGCGGTGGCCGCCTCCGGGCTCTCCCATCTCAGTCTCACCCGGTCGTCTCTGGTGACCCTGGCCTCCGTGCCCTTGGTCTCACTACCTCTTGCTTGGCTGCAGCCACCTCTGTTGTCCATCCCAGCACCGCACTTGGTTACTCTCTTGTCGAACAAGAGTTCCACTCCGCGGTGACCTCTTCTGTAGCAGGGTATGTTGCCTCATGCTTTGCGGCCGCCGGCCTCTCATCCCTCTACCCCGAACCACAAACTGTTCAGGTTGCCCGTACCGCCTCTGACTCCCTGCTATGGGAGCAGGCCATGAAGGCCAAGCTTGATGCGTTGTCTGATCATGGTGTGTATGAGCTTGTTGATCTCCCACGCGGTCGCAAGGCAGTTGCTGCCAAATGGGTGTACCGTCGCAAGCTAAGCCCAGACAACACAGTTGAACAATACAAGACTCGCCTCACGGCCAAGGGATTCTCTCAAATCCCTGGGGTTGACTTTGATGAAACCTTTGCCCCAGTCAGCCGCTACACCACAGCCAGAGCTCTACTCAGCCTAGTCGCTCAGCATGACTGGGAACGTGAGCAGATGGATGTCAACAACGCCTTTCTTCATGGCAAATTGGATGAAGAGATCTACATGGTCCAACCACCAGGCTTCTCTGATGGCACAAACCGGGCGTCTGCATAAGGCCCTCTATGGCCTCAAACATTCTCCACGGTATTGGAACCAAGAAATCACAGCCACCCTTGAAAAGGGAGGATACAAGCGGAATGCAGTGGATCCAGCCCTCTTTCTCGGGCCCCCCACCAAACCGCTTGTTGCCATTCTTGTGTACGTGGATGACCTTCTTATTGCCTCTCCCGATGCTACGTCTGTGACCGCCGCCAAGTCTCTGCTACAAGCGGCATACAAGATGAAAGACCTTGGTCCAGCCAGCGTATTTCTAGGGATGGAGTTGGAGCGTGATCGCGCGCATCGAACGTTGCACGTACATCAGGCTGTGTATGTACGTAGCCTGGGGGAGCACTTCGCACCACTCCATACCTCCATTCCCACAGCGTCCACTCCCATGACGCCTGCCGGGCAGTTCCTCCTGAAGTCACTTGATCTCACCAAGCTAGGGGAGGCAGTGGACGTGACCAATTATCTCCGAGTCATTGGCTCCCTGATGTGCCTTGCCACGACCATGCGTGCAGATGTTGCCTTTGTTGTGAACTTTCTTCCACAGTTCTCCCAGTGCCCTCGAGAACGGTACCTCGAGACAGCCCTGCGAGTGGTACGGTACGCTCTCTCTACCCCTCGTATCGGACTGCTCTTCCGTGCACAGCCCTCTGTTGTGGTGGATGGCTTCACAGACAGCGATTGGGCGCATGATTCTGATGCTCGCAGCCGCACAGGATATATCATTCTGGTTGGTGGCACTGCAGTCTCCTGGAAAAGTGGCAAGCAAGGATGTGTGACACGTAGCACTGCTGAGGCTGAGTATGTCGCTCTGGGCGCAGGAACTTGTGAAGTTGTCTGGCTGTGCCGTCTGTTGCAACAGTTACGCGTTCCCATCCGCTGCATCACTCTGCGCTGTGATCACCAAAGCACAAAGGCCATTGTTGGAAACCGTGGCATGCATCATTCACACACCAAACACATCAATGTGGAGCATGATTTTGTTCGTGTGTGCATTGCTGCTGGTATTGTCCAGATCGCTTGGATGGATACATGGTCACAGAGAGCTGATTTTCTCACCAAGGCCCTCAGTCGCAATGTTTTCAGAAGTGCTGTTCTTTCTGGGGGTCTCATCAGTCCACATGATCCAGGTTGATTTCTCGTACTCTCACTCTTCTGTCTCCTGTGTTCACATCTTGAGACCTCTCTCTATGTGTGTCAGTTGCTTGTCTGCGGGTCATGGGGGAGTATTGAAGTTCGTTGGCCACTCATGACTCTATGCCCATTTGTCTCACACATTCTCCACACACCCATGTACACATTGATTAACAATGGTACTACCTGGGGAGATGTCTGACGCAGCCATCTTGGCTGGAGCCATCAACGTCCTCAAGCTGCTGCTGAACCCAGGAGTGCTCTCTGGCACCAATGTTACCATTGCATGATTCTTCATGATTCTCTATGACTCTCTGTGTGATGCGGTAGATGCTAAGGCCGTACACTCTCACTGCTGTGCCCTGCATCATTCTATCTTGCCTTGCATGTGTTGGGGGAGCTGCATATTTCACGGATGCTGATCCTTAGGGGGCCACCATGTCGATCTTGACCGTGCGTTGGTGAGTAGCCGCCCTCGGTTATTCCGAGAAGTCGGGCTCGACCCCCGGGTGGCGGCACCCACTCACCCGAGCTCAATGCTCGTGGTGAGTGAGTGCTCACCGGTACATCTTTCCCTCGCTCCCCTCTCACCTCTTGTCTTGGTTCAAGTGCAAGTCTTTGCAAGTAAGTTACCGTATCCATGGCGTCTCTTGTTCCATGTGCCTGGGGGCATCACCCGCCGCAATACACACGGGCTAGCAATGTAACTTCCCAATAACTACAGACGGGGCCAGTGCGACTACCTGCCGGCGCCCCTACTTGAGCCCGCTAGGGGCTTGTTTGTATTATCTCCTTGTTCTTCTATATTCAACGTTCTAGACTTAGCCAAATTCTTGTTGTCTTGCATCGCACTCACACACAGAGCTCATGTTCGTTTTTGCATGGGCCTGCATGCCCTAAAATATCCGGCGGTGTGACCATACACCCATCAATTTCCTAATAGATCCCCCATATGCATGTACCGCAAAATAAAAATGCCATATCCACGAATTCGCAGATTTTTGCAGATATGCCAGAAACTCGCACTAGAAGAGCGATGTATCCAATTTCTGACAGAAATTCTGCATGTCAACGTAGCATACCAAGGAGCGTCGACATGGAGACGTCGGCAGAAGCAAACAGGAAGTATCGCAACCCTTCAAAAGATGAGTTTGCGATACTTTGATTGCTCTTTGAGTGGATTTTCCATTCCTGCGGTTGTATCGTCGGCCCCACCGCATAAACGGAGGGTCGTTCACGGTCTCCTGCCGGGCAATGCAATCGCGGGGCCCGTTTGGAGACCGAGCGAGACCACCGGTAGTTCATAAGTTTGTGGGTTTGATTATATTATATCATAATTCAAAGTGAGTTCGACAATGAAATGAGGAACAAAGCACCAATGTCGAACATGCATGCCGACAACTTTCAGACGCTACTTTTGAGAAAACACAGACCTACCTCCCTCGACAAAGGACTCATCGCTCTTAATACACTAATCATTCAGGTAAAATGACGAGAAATCACAAAAATGATTATGTGTCTCATGTGCGAAACGAACACAAATATACTACAAAACTCAAAATTGAAAAGCGGCATACTTTTTTGCCTTAAGTAAAATGAACAATCCTGGTTTACATATCTGTGTACAATAATGTAGTTGAACTACATACATCATACTAATAACTATACATATAAGTATACGTGTACATATGAATATACATATGCATATGCATATGCATATGCATGTACATATATATGTACATGTACATGCACACATGCATATGTACATATGCATATGCATATACATATACATGTACATGTACATATACATATACATAAACATATACATATACATATACATATACATAT
>SZWC01012321.1:8322-32195 GCA_023375785.1 Penium margaritaceum | reverse complement strand
GAGGGGGAAGGAGGAGACGCCCCCTTTCCTCCCCCATAGGCCGTCGGCCAACGTGAAGAGAAGGGGGACAGACGGTGAATGCCCCCCTCCCTCCTCCTTGGATGCCATGAACAACGGGGGGGAGTGGAGAGGGAGATTTGCTCCCTTGCCTCCCGTCGCTCCCATGGAGGAGGGCGGGGAGGGTCGCTCCCCACCTCCTCGACTTGCTCCCGGTGGGCTCTGGCAGGCTTCGGCGGGCTCCCGGCTGGCTCTCTTGACAGGGTGCGGTTGCTAGAGTGCCAAACCAATTTTCTTGGGGGGATATCAGGGCTCAACGGGGCTCTCTGACGGGCTAGGCCTCGTGAGAGCACGGGCTCGCTTCGTCGAGCACTGGCTCTCTCCCCCGATCGGGCGGCGTTTGGGCAAGCGGTCCAAACATTCGTGTATTTTTTTTGCGCAACTCCATCATCGGCTGAGGTTGTCCGTCGATGTTGAGATCCGACGCCTGAGAGTATTCGACACTCATTTTTTTCCTCGCCAAAGCGCTAGCTCTGATACCAAAGCAATAGCTCTAGGCTGTTCTGCGACTAACTGTGGAACCAAAACTTAGGCCCTCAGAATAGTCAGTCCAAGGAGGAGGGGCAAATGGTCGCCTCAGCCATTTTTTGCTGAGACGAACCGCATCACAATGGACATAAACATCATAGGGCACGGATGTCAAAACATGCATCCTAGTCTAATCCTTTCATGTGACACTGCCACGTGGAAACAGGACCCTAGCGGCTCTCATGGGGTGGAGGAGCAGTGATGCTATGGAATCTCCATTGCGCACTCCTCTCACCCCAAATCCACACTAAGGGTATCTTCCAAACAAGAGTCGACCGAGACTCTAGCCCATATATTATTTTGCGGACAAGGGCGCCTTGAGACTCCAATCTCGAGACCCCAAAACACGCAGTGAATATTTCAAGACCATTTTTAATCCTAAAAATGGTCCGCACGCTACACTCAACAACTTTGTCGTGGTGTACCTCAACAGAATTTTGGTGTACAGCCGCACCACGAAGGAACACGATGGACATCTCCAAAAAGTTCTTGAATTTTTACAAAGAGAGAAGTTAAAAAAAACTCTCAAAATGCGACTTTGGTCGTCGTTTGATCGAGTGATTGGGTCACGCCATCCACGGCGGACGGATCACCATGGATCCGAAAAAAGTGGCAGCAATCGTTGATTGACCGACGCCGACTAACGTTCAAGAAATTCAAGTTTTTCCTCGGATTCTGCAATTGTCACTGGCGATTTGTCAGGGATTACGCGCGAGTGTCAGTGCCTCTTTCCGACCTCACTTGAAAAGAAAACTAGTGGCAATGGGGAGACAACAAACAAGAAGTGTTCATCGCTTTGTGGAACGTTCTGACCTTGGCTCCAGCCCTACGATTGGCCAAGCAAACGATCGATTATGTCATGGCTACAGATGCATCAGACCGAGCCATTGGTGCGATTCTTCTGCAAGATTATGCCAACGGCGTACAACCGGTTGCCTACATGTCTCAAAAACTACGAGGAGCGGAACTCAACTACGCGGTCCATGAAAAATAAATGTTGGTGGTCATGCACGCATTCAAGACGTGACGATGCTACCTGGATTTTTGTTGATGCGTCGTGTACACCGACCACCACGCGTTGAAATATGTGAAGACGGAGCCGGATCTCAGCCGATGTTGAACCCGATGGATGGAGTTCCTTGAGTACGGGATCAACTACAAAATCGAGTACCAGCTAGGAAGAACCAATCCGGCAGATGCACTCAGCCACCGACCCAATTTAAAAACCAACGTGGCAACCCTACAACTGCAGCGAGACCACTACCTTGAGCAATTGTTCGGGAGAGGTTACGACCATCATGGCAAATATGATAAAACCAAGTTTTGGTTCGACGCACCCTACTGGCAACATTGCTTCACTTGCCAAGTAGTCGTTCTCCCGAATGACAAGCTTTGCCGTGTGCTACTCGAAAAATGCCACGACACCGGTCCATGTGGACACTTTGGAGAGGACAAGACGCTGAAGAAGCTGGCGGAAAACTACTAATGGGACAAGATGCAATTCGACGTGGCCAAATTTTACACAACCTGCGACACATGACAGCGACACAAATCTTGTTGCTCGAGACCACCCGGACTTCTGCACCCGCTCCCTGTTCCGACGGAACCATGGGCACCTGTCTCCATGGACTTAGTCACCGGACAACCAGTCACACCCGAGGGATATGACACCATCCTCTTGGTCTTTGATAGGTTTTCTAAAACTTCCCATTTCATCCCGACAACGACCACCAGCACCACCAAAGGAACAACAAGGTTGTTTCTAAACAACATCGTGAGTTTACACAATGTACCGAGAACCATCACAAGTGACAGAGACGGTCGATTTACCGGCCATTTTTGGCGCGAACCGAGGACTCGTTACGCAAGCAGGATTCAACTTTTGACGGCATTTCATCCCTCAAACCGACGGTCAAACCAAGAAAACAAATCAGACACTCGAACAACTGCTCCAAACACTATGCAAAACTCATGGGACGGTTTGGGAAAAAAAAAACTCCCGACTGTCAAAGTCGCATATAATTCGGCAGTTTTCACCACAACAAGTAAACTCCATTTGAAGTGGTGTATGGCAAACTTCCTGCCACACATGCTGGACTACAGAGTCACAATAATACTCCAGCAGTCGACGTTCAATGACGAGGCTTCACCACCATATGAGAGGGAAAATGGCACACCCTTGCGACGACACATGCAACGATGAAGCGAGCAGCTGATTGACATCGCTGCGATGACATCTTCACCGCTGGCAATAAAATCATCCTTAGATCGGTGAACATCAAGCTCCATGGATCCGACTGTTCAATACTTGGACTCCAATGGTCGGGACCGTTTGAGATCGAGCGCATGCTAACTCCTGCGGTTGCGCGACTCAAACTCCCCGACACTATGCATGTTCATCCGGTGTTCCATGTCAGTAGACTCAAGCACTACCAAGACATCGGAGAGAACTTTCCTTGCACGGATGTTCCTCCTCCGCCTCCCGTACAATTGGACAAAGACATGGAGTATGTCATTGAGGACATCCTCAGCCATCGATGACAAGGCAAGACGACAGAATATCTTGTCAAGTGGCAGGGCTATGACGCCGCACATACAGCTGGGAGCCCTAAGACAACCTCCGAGACGTCGATAATCTCATCGACGGCTACAACCAACGTCCCCGGGCCACAACTATATGCACGCCGGGATGTCACGGCTAAAAGGGGGGCAGTGTCACGTACTAGACGTACACGAGTCTATAATCGTCAAGAGTGGGTATCTTTGTTATTACACAAACAGCCCATCGTGTCGCAAGGACTGCAATATTCACTCTCATGGCCGAGGGTAGACTGGCCAAATACCCCGCCCTCAGTGGATTTTCCCGAACCTTCTGACAGCTTCGACCATTCTCACAAACCTATGAATAGAAGAGTCACGACCTTTGGGTCGACTTCTTGACGACTCTCCAAAAATCTAGATTTATAAAGATGCATCGCACATCTTCACCATCAATTCTCAAAGACCCCCAACTTCTCGGTGGACCTTCTCGAATCCAACCACTCACTATGCGACTCCACATGCGTCGCTCAACATACGACCCAACGACCCCGACTATGCTCCATTCGTAACTCGTCACTTGTATATATATATACATGTTCGATCATTTTGACACTTGTCATCAAAGTACACTTACCGCTAATCATAGATTGCTCAAGTGTCCCAAATTCTAAATCGTGTTTTACCTAGCAACTTCTACCTGTTCACCATATATGCTCCGTTTGGCGTAACACGATCATCCTTCACCCTTGAATTTTTCTGTTCATTTCCCATTGCCCATTCTTCTTACGTGCGAGACGGACACGAGTACCTAATCTTTCTAAGTTGACATTTCTGTCATTACATAAATAGCCCACCTCTCATCTAGACCTTGATTTTGACTCTGACGGTCAATGGCAATTTGACCAACTACCCTCACCCTACGGTGAACCTTCTCGCAGTTGCTGACAACTTCTACCACTTTCGAGAATCATCAACAAAGTTATCACAACCTTTGGGTCAACTTCTAGACGCATCAAGATGCATCTAGATTTACAAAGATGCACCATGCATCTTCGCCGTCAATCCTCAAAGCCCCTCAATGCCTTGGAAGAGCTTCTCGATCTGACCACTCGCGACGCGACTCCACACAAGTTGCTCGACAAATGACCCAATGACCTCGACAACATCTCACTTGTAACTCGACACCTGTCTGTATGTGTTTGATAGTTTTGACACTTTTCATCGAAGTACACTTACAGCTTATTACAAATTGCTCAAGTGTCCCAAATTCTTGAACGTGTCATGTCTCGCAACTTCTACCTGTTCATCATCTACGATCCGTTCAGCATAACTCTTTGTATCAGAGTGCAGCAGTGCTGGAGAGGCATCTGACTACTTTACCCATCTAGAGGACTACCTTGCACAAGCCATCAGCGCATTTTGCACGTCAAGACATTGCAGAATTTGCGACTATGACATGAAGCAAGCGCATCCAACGACCACCAGCAGGTCTCAGCAACAACCTAAGCGATGGAGGAGTGGAACGTGCCTATGCATGCAAAACCAAAAGAGGCAACGAACGTTGGCGTATCAGGCTATGCTGTAGATGGATCAGCCACGACGGCTCCGACAACCAACCCGGTCACGGATCCGATGGTGGTGAACCATCCTCCCCTACCAATAGCCTCCTCGTCGACAGCAAGAATGACAACTGGCACAAGACAACATGCGCAGATCAACAAGGAATTGGTGAGCTGTATCTCCACGCTCAAGGGGATCAACAGCCATCTACTTCAACAACTCAACGTCGCAAAGGAGGCTCTTTACAACACAAGTCCATGGGAAGCGGTGCTCGTCTATAGATTTGCCCGGCTCCTCCCCAACCGTTCAATCCTAAAAATTCAAAGGGACAAACGGTTTGGATATGGCTAACGATTCTGGAGGTGTACTTCACAGCTGCTATGGTCAACAACGATCGAATGAAGATTGATCTCGCCATTGCGCTTTTGCGTGGCACAGTACTAAGTTGGTGGTCTGATCTAAAGGCCATCCAACGGCAGCAAGAGACTGGAGAGGCCTTATGAAAGGCCATTAGAGCCTGTCTCATAACGCCAAACGCACGCGTTCTACCCTTGGAACAAATCAAACAGCAATGGCAAGATGCGTTGACGCCACCAACCGACTAGAACGGGTTCTCACACGCGATACCCGCAGGATTTGGACGGCTGAACAAAAAGCCTGATGCCCCATACAAACTCAACTGTCTCCGTCAATAGAACATGGCAGAGCACACGCGGAGATTCCACAAGATCATCACAGGTGTAGACATCACCCTCGACGAGCATTGTTTTCACTACAACAACGGTGTCAATTGAGACATGCGGCGAGCGATCGCCATCTTCGGCATCCAAAACGACTTACAGCAAATAATCATAACAAGAGAAAGGATCAGCAGTTCCAATGATAATGCTCGGATCCAGGAATCCTATGGCTGGCAACCTCCCAACCACAATGAATGTGGAAATGGGAAATTTTAGTCGGGGGACTCATCGACTTCGGTGGAAGTGGACACCGTCGACCAAAGAGATACACGCACCTACTACAACTGCGGAAAAGCTTGGCATATCACTTGCAACAGCCGAAGCAAGTAGCAAGCCAAAAGGGGGGAGGGGCAAGTCAGAGAAAAATGAGTTGGAAAACGGCAAGGGGCAAGAGTGCAAGGCGCGACTCTTGTCCATGAGGAGTGATCTGCGCTATACGATCGTCCATCAAAATGGATTACCATACCATAGAGGGTTTTTTAGATCGCAAAGTTTGATGAGGCGTACGAGGAAGACCAATCGGCAATACTGCTAAAAGTGCAACCCCAAGGTTGCAAGAGTCACAAAAAGGGACTGACACTATTGGATGGAGGAGCTTCTCACACTTTTGGAAGCAACCATATGGTTCGCAAACTGGGTTTGTACACCGCATCAAGGGTGTTTGAAGGAAAACCATCAACGAGATATTGGAAAAACAGAGACTCCGAGAACCACTACGGCTACAAGTGGGAGATCTACTGGATGTAATGGTTTGGAGGTCATGTCAAAAGAGTGAGCACAAAATCACACTCTGACGAGATTTCCCGTACCAGCGCAATTTGTAGGTTGACTGAAAAAGTGGTGACGTCTACGTGGAAATCGACAGTGCCAGGCAGCAACTTCCGTGCATGGGGCGAAAGACGATAGCGGAAGCAGTAGAGGTGGAAGCACCAGAGGAAGCCATGGTGACCTAGAAGTGACAACCTATGCAGCCGATACCGCTCAACATGGCCAAGTACTCCATACGACGAGGAACTCGTGTGTGGCTCATACATGTTGAGCCAATGGCAGAAGGAAAAGCGGCAGCAGCTGACTCATCAACCTCATCGGCCTCATCGGCATCAACAAAGTTTGTAGTGGTACCTGAAGAGTTTGTACCTCTCATCCAATAGTGTGTGGATGTTTTCCCCGATGAACTTCCAAAATCCTTACCACCTCAACACGACATCGTCCATCGCATCGAGCTGAAACTGGGCAGCCGAACCACAGTTCAAGGGGCCTATCGGTAAGCGATCACGAGCTGACCAAGCTAAAAAGGCAACTCGATGAGATGCTCCGTCAAGGGTTCATCCGCCCACCTACGTCACCATACGCTGCACCGGTTTTGTTTGTAAAAGAGAAAACTGGCAAAATGCGGATTTGCATGGAATATTGGGCTTTGAACGACGCTACCATCAAGAAATGCTACCCCTTTCTCCCAACCGACAAAGTTTTTGACAAACTACGAGGGTCTCAAATTTGACTAAATCAACGTACGTAGCGGCAATCACCACACCCATGTGGCAAAGGCCAAAATCGAGAAGACAACATTCCGAACACACTAAGGAATTTTGAGAACGCGGTCATTCCATTCAGACTTATGAATGCTAGGGCAATGTTCATTGCGGCAATGAACATAATTTTTTGCCCGTGCCTTGACGATTTTGTCGTGGTATATCTCAGTGACATCCTGGTGTATAGCCGCACCCTGGAGGAGCACGTTCGTCCTCTCCGAAAAGTTCTCAAGTTTTCCAAAGAGATAAATTAAAAAAAAAAACTCAAAGTGTGACTGTGGTCACCATTCGATCAAGTTTTTGGGTCATGCCATCAATGGCGGATGAATCACCATAGATTCAAAAAACATGGCGGCAGTCGCTGATTGGCCAATGCCGACCAACATCTAAGACATTCGAGTTTTTCTTTGCTACCACAATTACTACTAGATTACGCCCGAGTGTCAGCGCCTCTCTCCGATCTCACTCAAAAAGAAAATGAGAGTTGATGGGGAGACAACCAACAGCAAGCGTTCACACCTTTGTGCAACACTCTCACTTCAGCGCGAGCCCTGCGATTGGCCAATCCAACGGTCGACTATGTCGTGGCTACAAACACCTCAGACCAAACCATTGACACGGTCCTCCTGTAAGATCATGGCAACGGAGAGCAACCGGTCACATACATGTCTCAAAAACTTGTGAGGATCGGAACTCAGCTACGTCATACATGAGAAGGATGTTCATGCATTTGTACATGCATTTAAGACATGGCGGTGCAATCTTGAATGCCGCCGATGCATCATACGCACCGACCATCATGTGGTGAAGTGCTTAAAGACACAACCGAACGTCAGTCGACGTCAAACCTGATGGATGGAGTTCCTCAAATCCGGATTCGACTACGATATCGAGTGTCGTCCAAGAAAAACTAGTCCATCAGACGCGCACATTTGCCGACCAGATCTGATGGTTTAGGCATCAACAGTACTACTGCAGCAAGATCTTTATCTCAAGCATTGTTCACACAAGGCTACGACCAGTCATGGTGGATATGACAAGGCAAAGTTCTGTTACAAAGCACCCTATTGTCGGCAACGATTCAATCGCGAGGTGGTCTTTCCCCCGGATGATGGAATATGCCGCATGCTGCTCAAACAATACCACGACACTGGTCCAGGCGAGCATTTTGGAGAAGACAAGACACTGGATAAGCTGGCAAAACAGTTCTAGTGGGATACAATCCAATGTGGCCAATTGTGGCAAATCCCGTGACACGTGTCAGCAACAAAAATCTAGTCCTATGAGGCCACCCGGATTTCTGCAGCCTTCCCCATTCCGACAGAACTGTGGATCAATATCTCCATGGACTTTGTAACAAGATTACCAGTCACAACCGAGGAATATGACGCAATCCTTGTGGCTATGGATAGGTATTCCAAAATGTCTCACTTTCTTTTGACGACCACAACCGTCACAGCGGAAGGAATAGTGGGACTGTTTCTGAACAACATTGTACATCGTGCCAAGAACCATCACGAGTGAGAGGGATGGTCGATTCACCAGCCGTTTGTGGAACAAACTAATGACTCGCTACGGTAGCCGGATCCAGCTTTCAACGGCGTTCCATCCTCAAACTGATGGCCAAACCGAGCGGACCATTCAGACGCTTGAACAACTTCTCCAAACATTATACGAACCTCATGGAACAGATTCGGCACAAGAACTCCCAACCATCAGAACCGCATACAAAATTTCAATCTCCACCGCAACGGGTAAAACACCGTTCAAAGTGGTGTATGCCAAACTTTCCACCACACTAGCTGGACTACACAGCAAGAGCAACATTCCCGTGGTTGATGTCCAAAGCCACAACTTCTCTTCCATCTGGAAAGAAACCGGGAAAACACTCGCAAAAACACACGCAACAATGAAACGAGCAGCTGGCCGCCATCGTAACGACGATGTGTTTGCCGCTCGCGACAGATTTCTTCTGAGTTCGTCCAACATCAAACTCCGCAGAGCCGACTGTTCAAAAATCAAACACCCATGGTTAGGCCCATTTGAGATTGAGCGCATGCAAACCCCTGTGGTCACGTGACTCAAACTCCCTGACAATATGCTTGTTCATCTGGTGTTCCATATCAGCAGACTAAAGCACTACCGAGACCTTGGAGAGAAGTTCCCTGCCAGGGATGTGTCTCCCCCTCCTCCTGTAAAAGTGGACAAGGACATAAAGGATGTCATTGAGGAAATCCTTGGCCATCACCGACATGGTAAAACGATGGAATATCTCGTAAACTAGCATGGCTAAGACACCGCGCATAACAGCTGGAACCCTATGACGACCTTGGAGACATTGATCATCTGATCAACAGATGTTACCGCCAACACCGGGCCACATCTGTACGCGTGCCGGGACATCGCGATTAAAAGGGGGGGAGAGAAGTGTTGTACACTAGACAATCATGAGTCCCTAATCTTTCCGAGTGGACATTTATGTCATTACAGAGATAACCCACCATGCGTTGAGACCCTGATTTCCACTTCGATGATCGAGGGCGATTCGAACAACTACCCTCGCCCTGCGGCGAACCTTCTAGCACTTTCCGACAACTTTCACCGCTTTCAAGAATTGTCAACAAAAGTATCACGACATTTCCAAAAAAATCTTGACGCATCAAGGTATGTCAAGATTTATGATGATGCATCTCGCATCTTCGCCGTTGATCCTCGAAGCCCCCCGATTCCTGACCGGAGCTTCTCGATCCAACCACCACTCGTGACGTGACTCCACATGCGTCGCTCGACAATCGACCCAACGACTCCAAATACGTCTCACTTGTGATTTGACACTTGTATACATGAATTTGATCATTTCAACACTTGTCATCGAAGTACACTTACTGCTAGTTATGAATTACTCAGGTACCCCAAATTCACAAACGTGTTCTGCCTTGTAACTTCTACCTATGCACCGTCTACGCTCCGTTTGGCATAACAATTCTAACCAGAGCCATCATGTCTGACGTTACATTCCTTGCGTATACAAAATTAAGGCCCAGCGGAACAAAAGATCACAAATATGAGATACAAAGCAGAACATGCCTTGAGGAATTGGGACACTTGGTTCATTTGTAGTTGAAAACATGCTTTGATGACACATGTCGGAAATATCTAGCACAAGAATACAACAGTGGAAAATAGAATGAGGCGTACTTGGGTTTTTGGACGCTCGAGTCGAGTGACACGTTGGAAGTCAAATCCTAAGAAGTATATTTGAGAAACTCCCCCGATAAGTCGGGGAGTTTTGAGAGTATCAAGGTGCCTTATAAAATTCCAACAGAAACAAGAAGTTGATCAAATAGCATCAATAGAGTTTGCAACAATTCTATCGACCCTTCTAGAGAAGAGTCAAACTTGTCAGAACCCTCAGTAGCAAGGCACAAGGTTCCGGTCGGTGGCCAAATTTCCCTCAGTTGATTGGCCCTAAAATTTTTAGGTCAGTGCATTGTAGGCCATGAGTGTAAGGACATAAACAGACATGCGCAAAGTCTATAACTCGTGTACATCAGTGATGAAACACTTCCCCACCCTTTACTTAGGATGTCCCCGCGCGTGGTGTGACATAGGTCAATGCTGGCTTGAATAGATGTTGATCCGACAATCAGCTTAACACAAATCTTCCTAGCTGTTATACAAAATATTCTAACTCATCCACTTGAACAAATTCATCAAGACTGTTCCACGGTGGCGGTATCCCAAAACATTTTCAATTCTATTCTTTGTACCCTTTTCTACTTCCATGGGAGGTGGCAAGGGGTACGTCTCTGCCAGGGAAGCACTTTTAGTCTGTTGATGTGGATCACTAGGCGGATAGCCATGCCACCTAATAACGTAAGTTTGACAGAGATAGTGTCTGCATCTCCTCGAACGAGAATGGCGGAACCACTTAGGCTTCAGTTTGGCACAACCGGACGTTTGAGCTACTGAGTAAGACGTGATCGTTGAAAGTCTTCCTAATGCTTGCCAGCTGCTTGCTTTGCAGCTGCATGTGTATTCACGGGCATTTGGCAAGTCTTGTCCTACAAGCCCTAGGAGCCTTGCCATTGGATTTTGACTCAGTTTGTTGCCCGAAATATCAGTTGCATGCTTTGACTTGCGACTGCTGCAACTTCCTCTAGTTATTCCTCCTGTGCTTTTTCCAATAACAACTACTTCATTGTGGGTCACTCCATCAGATGCAAGTGTTTTATTTTGCCACTAATTCTCAAGTAGACTGTGTCACTGCTCCAATCCACTTGGAGATTGTGTTGACACAGAAAGTCTCATTTGAGGACAGATTTCTAGTCTCTTATTGGGCAAGTTACCCAGACTGGTGTGTCATGAAGATCTTTTATTTGTATTCGGAGTGGTTTGCAAAGTTGACGGATCGGCATTAATCTATCAATGACTTTTCCTTTAAACACCCCGTTTATGACCAATCACCCTCCAAATATACACTCATTTTCCAGTGTGCATCGTGTACCATGTACAAAGGTAACTTCCAAAAAATACACATATCCCATGTACACCGTATGGTAACTTCCACGACATACACATACTCCACATAGATGTAAAGGCCCCATTCAAGAAACCACATTACTTAACCATCACCTTCCACACACTCACCATGTACAACGCCCCTCCCCTCCCCTCCACATTCACTTTCACATCTTAATCACAGCATTGTATACTTGTGAACAATTAGCACCTAGCTTCCCATACATTCCCTCCATGCAGTCACCATATACAACCCCCCCCCCCCCTTCACTTCCTCTCCCCCTCCAACATTCACTTTCACATCTACATCACAATGTTATACTCACCATATAGACCCCTCCTCGCACCCCACATTCACTTGCACATGTTGATTACAACATTACACACTAGTGTACACTTAGTACTCATCTCCACGTACACTCTCCCCATACATTCACCACATATCCCCTTCATCCTTATCTTACATAAAGCTACACATATCAATCACAGCATTGTACACAAGTGGACATTTAGCACCCATTTCCATATACACTCCCCTTCTACAAAAAACACATGCACCCCCTTCCCACACCTCCCTCCCAAGTTTACTTACACATTTGAATCACAGCATAATGCATTAGTGTACATTTAGTACTTAACTCCTCATACACTCCCTACATACACTCACCACATAAAATCACCCTCTCCCCCTCATCCCCCCTCCTCCCCCCTCAACATTCACGTACACATCTAAATCAGAGCATTATACACTAGTGTACATTTAGTACCCATATCCCCATGCACTCCCCCCATACACTCACCACATACAACCCCCTCGTCCCCCCGCGTTCACTTGTACATCTGAATCACAACATTATACACTAGTGTACATTTAGTACCCATATCCCCATGCACTCCCCCCATACACTCACCACATACAACCCCCTCGTCCCCCCGCGTTCACTTGTACATCTGAATCACAACATTATACACTAGTGTACATTTAGCATCCATCATCCCACACACTATCCCCATATGCTCACCATATAGAACCCCCTCCCAGTCCCCCACATTCACTTGCACATGTGAACCATAGCATTATACATTAGTGTAGGCTTAGTACACATATCCACGTACACTTCCCCCATACACTCACCATATACAACCCATCACTCCCTCCTATTCACTTACACGGCTTCATCACGTCATTATACACTAGTGTATATTTAGCACTCATGTCCCTATACACTTTCACCATACCCTCACCATATAGAACTCCACCTCCAACATTCACTTACACATATGAAGCACAGTAAGATACAACACCACACACATTCACCACATAGGTACACACCATGTCAGAAACTTCATGTAACCTTCATACATCATTGCACAGAACTCTACACCCATATGGCGGTGTACAAAATGGCCTCCATTAGCCATACCTCAAAAACTCCTAGTCCGTTGTGCAAGTCCATCTGTGGAACCATGTTGTTGCTTACAACATTGTGAGAAGCTTCTTTGTCTACTAATGCCGGTATCTTTCTACAACTTTTCCATTCCCTCGGTTATACTCAAAACAACATCATCTGTTGTTCGTCCTCATACTCATTGTCAGATTTTATTATCGCAAGAATCCTCGTTTGCAACAATACAAGCCGTTCATATAGGTTATTGGCCATCGCAAAATCTTCCAATTGGAGTGGAGCCTTTCCGTTCACTCTTGTCCTTTGCTATTTCCCGAGTCATCATCTTTTGATACTTCCCTCCCCCTATTCTTCCTTCTGCTAGCTCTTTTGTAAATAGACCTAGATGTGACCCAGCTTCTCACATGTATAGCATGGAAGTTGATTGTGCTGATTGACACTGTCGAATTTGGTGAAGGACAAGGTTTCCTGTGAATCGGACTTCCCTCCTTCACGATATGGATTGCGGCCCTAGGGTCACCACCAATTTGATTCACGCTGTTAATGCAATCTGGTTATTGCAATCATTTTCAAAAGGATAGCGTGGATGCCAAATACTGCAGTGGCTTGCCAAATGTCGCACTCAAGCCTGTTGCAGGAAAAACAGAGGATGTCAGGGACGATGTCATCATCGGTGATGACTTTTTGAAAATTTTGTATGTACTCCGTCATGTAAAAAAACTTATGCAAGTGATGAAGCTTTCACGGTGCATTGGAATTTTTATTCATCTTTCTAAATTGGACAAAGTTGGCGTGTATGAAGTCCATCCAGTTTCTTGGTGTGGTCAAAGAGTTGTGCTACGTCAAAATGATCTACCTGAGACATGAAATGTCCACTAACGATGATGTCAGAGCTATTGCATCAGCCATTGATCTAGCTTCACTGGCCTCCTGCTTTCAATGGATGGTTATTGGACGTGACCACCAACTCAAGGTTGTGCCATGCAAAAGCGAGGCAACGGTGTCAATTTTCTTCTTGTCATTGTTGACCCCACCAGAGATGAAGCACACATCCAAATGTTTGCTATATCTAAACTTTCACTCCCTTGGAATTTAAGCGATCAAATGGCTCGGGAAGTGTCTGGTGCATTTGGGCTTCACTCAAGTGTTGATTCCTGAGTCTGTGCATCCTAAAGCTCCTCCATACGTGCGATGAGTTGTTGTAGAAGCTTTTCGTTAAGGCTCTAAAGTCCCCATATCATTTGGTATAGGTATTCATTAGTGCAATCTTGTTCGTTAGTTACTCCCATTGCACAAGTTGTCATCCCAAGATAATGAAGGCAAACGGTTTCCCACGCTGGAAGGATCCATCACCAGATTTCCCTTAAAAATCGTCAGAGTTGCACCATGTGCTTGGAAGCTGGAAATCACCTGGAGAGTGTTATGCACCATATGTTGCTGATCGTCCATTGCTGGATTACTTTGTAGTTACTACTACTTGTCATCATGTGTGCTCTTTCCTTTCAGAGTCATCATCGTGAGTTATACGATCTTCTCAATGGTAAAGATGCATTGAACACCTGTGTGAGGTTTTCCCCTTAAGTGGATATGTTGATTGTCCTCAAAGTGCCGCTACAATCTAATACAAAGTGTTACGTGAAGTAGAACATGAATGGTTCACAAGGATGAGGTATAGAGGAGAAGACGTTTTGAGGAATTGGGATAGTTGGATTCTTTGTATTTAGGCGTAAGTGTACTTTCATAACAAGTGTCAAAGCTATCGAGCGCATACGTACAACGATCAAAATTAGAATGAAGCGTGGTTGTGATTCCTTACGCTCAAGTTGACCGACGCGTTCACTTTCGTGCTATGAGAGGCCATTTCAATGATTCCATCCAAAATTCAGAGGGACTCCAGAACATTGAGGTCCGTCTCTATGAAATTGTAGTATTGTTGATGAGTCAACCAAACTATATGAAGACATTGATACATTTTGTGATTTTTTTTTACCATTTTGGAAAGCGGTGGAACTTGTGAAACCCTTCAACAACAGAGAACCGAGGTCGGAATTGATGGCCAACCTTCCCTCTGCCAATCAACGTAAAAATCGTGAGGTTGACGTATGGTGGCCCACAAGTGTAAGGACAGAAATGCCGATATGCAAAGTCTAGGGACTTGTGTTCATCAACAACATAACTTGAAAGTCCGAAAGCATTGGTTTCCTTAAATTCATGGGCCATCACAAAAATCCCCTAGGAGCATACGCCAAAAGTCCGAAAGCATTGGTTTTTGGATAACTGTCCTAAACTCAAGTGCTTGGTTTTTCAAGGTTTTGATGTTTCTGTCAACATAAAAATCACAACCATATTGATATTTTGGTACTATTAAGTCAACTTCTTCACAGCTCTTGAATATAGAAATGCCTTGATGTTCTTGAAAATTTCTCACTTTCTACGTTTTTTTCTTGAAACAAGCAGTCATGCCATACTGTTGCACGTGTTACTCCACTCGAGCATCTATTTCCCCAAGTACACCTCTTCTTTTTTTTTGCTACCATACTGAGGGTCATATTCCCTCAAAAAAAAATCGCCCCTGCGTTCCATGATTAATTCCTCCCTGTTTGAATGTATCACATGTGAAGTTACTTCAAATTGTGTTCCATTTTGCTCGTAGTACTCCTTCGTTTTTACCTTTTGCCCTGGGTTCAATTCATTAGATAGTCGCGGCATGGTCAAGAAAAAATGGTACGCTTGCTTTAAAATTTTGAAACAGTGCGGAATGGACATCCACGATCAAGCCGGAGTCATAACGTCCTCTGTCGAGCCGTGTCGACTCATGCTAAACGCGAGAGATCAGACGGCTGTCCGCGGTTGACAACTTCGACGTCATCAACTGCGCGCTCGCAGTTTGAAGTTCAAAGTGATGGGTCTCGAGAATACGCACACCCAGACATGATCGATGGATGAATATGGATTTTCCCATTTATTCCCGACAGGGGTTTGGGCAAGCACCTACAAAATTCTAAAGCACACGAATATGGGAGAATGTAACGAGCACCATAATTCAAAGTAAAAAGGTGAGGGAATATGCCTCTCAGTACGGTATTGTTTACATTAGCTCAATAAATAAAACATTTTTCATAGAATTATGCTTACTACAAATTTAGAATTACTCATGTGTCCAAATCTGCTACATTTTGGTTTTCTCCACAACCTCTAGCTCTTCGCCATTTGCGTTATGCCCAGCATAACACTTTGTATAAAAGTGTAATGGTGCTGAAAAGGGAAAGAAAAACTTATACAATAACCTCGTAGAAGTAGTCCACAGATCTTCACCATAAAAAAATTCACGATGATGATGGTGAAAGAGCAAGTGTACCTTGCAACGAGCAACGGTAACCCATCAAATATAGCCACCATTGAGGGACAATGTAAAGATATTCATGATGCTCTTCAAGTGGGAAAATCAGTAGTGATGGCTGGCTTCGCAGCCAATAGAGTGGCTCCAACGACTCCAAAGGCCCATTGCCTCTGTCGTTGGCTCCTACAATGACATCTGTCCCGATGGGAGGAATCACTTGACAACCAATACCAGAAGCTTTTGACACTCAAAAGCATCAAAAACTATCTGCTCCCACAACTCATCACATTCATGTACAAGTTACAAAATAAACCCAAAACTAGGTGCAGGGAGAGAGTGCTCACTGAGAGGAGCAACTAGCTCACAAGTGAACCTCTAATTAGGCCATCGTTGTTTGGTCTTTTGAGCATTAAGGGACCAATAGTTCTAGATTTTTTAAAAATGTTTAGAGGTGTAACTCACCACTATAATATTTAACAATAATGAGGAAATAAATGACCTAGCACCCACCCTATTGACACCACACTAAGTTGGTGGTTTGATCTAAAAGACATCCAATAGAAGCAAGGGATTGGCATGGCCTGATCAATAGCTCAGATCATTGCTCTCACATCCTCAAGCACTGGTGTGCTACCTATTGAGGAGACTAATCCATCGTTGCAAAACTCTCTCAATTTACCAAAGGACCATAACAACTGCACATGCACTGCTCTTGTGCATTTTGGAAAGTAGAATGAGAAGCTTAAGTCACGGTACCAACTATAGTAAATTTGTCAACAATCCAACATTGCATGATACGCAGGGTGGCTCTACAAAATCATCCTCTATAGTGACACAACCCCTGATGAACTGTGTTTTCACTGCAACAACGGCCTGAAGCATGACGTACAAAGCTTGAATACAATATTTGACATCCACAATGACCTTCTCCAAATCATCACAATATCCCCCTGATCTTTTAGTTCAACTCTTGAGATTTTGAGAGCTAGATGATCCTAGATTTGGACGCAAAATTTCTAGGTTCAAAGTTTAGTGCTCCTAATTCGTGGAATTCTTGGATAAATGGCACGTCAGTTTTGACGATAGGCTCTGCTCACAAATTTTGTGTTCCTTTATTTCGGTGATCCGCGTTGTTTGTTCTGTCTCCGTGTGCATCTCCCGTGGCACTTGCACTCGTTCAGATGTAGAATTTCAACTTTCAGCGGCCTGCCAACTTTTCGTTAGTTTGCCTACCCGCTTGTCTGAGAAGCTATCAGGTGAACTGAATAGAGAATGAAATGGTGTGACAGTGAAATTTCATGCGAGAGATGCACGCCACCAAAATGAAAAAACTGTGGTTCTAGATCACTTTGTACAAGTTCATAACCTAATGGCAAGTGACCTCGACTTTTAGAAAAAAAACAAGGATGTCACATCACACCTTATAATCAATTTAATGGGTTATTTTTACTGTTCCTTAAAATTAGTTGAACAAAATAACCCATCCAATTTTTATCAATAAAATATATCTGATATTATTTTTAAATATCATATGCGTAGTTTATTGATTTAAAAGTGCCAACTAGAAAACTCAAACGTAGGATTGCAATAGTTGGCAACCTTACTATGATGAGTCTTGCTATGGAGGCAAGAAGCCCACATTGATAGGGGCCTCTTGCTTGATGTAAATCCGTGTAGTTGATCAACGAGATGAACACTTCTACTGGACTTGCGAGAAGACGGGCCACATCCTTTATAACTGTCGTAAGGCTCACAAGCAGATGAAAGATGGGAATAGTTGTGGAGAGAATTGGAGGATTTTAGAAATGCCAAGGGGGCAAGAGTACATGTTGAAGCCCTTGTTTTGCCTGAAAGAACGCCCATGCAAACGGCTCAAAACACCACGAAAGAGGGTCCTTAAGATCACAACGCTTGGCGTGGAGTACAAGGATGATCTTGCTACCGGTGCAACTAACGATCTGCAAACGATCTGCATTTTCCCATGTTTCCTTACCTTACTCGAAGGGGAGGCTCTCATGGTTTCATCAGCAATGGGCTTGTTGAGAAGCCAGCTTTGAAGACCGAACCTGTGGAATTTTAAAGAGAAGTTTTCCGGGATTAACTTTACATTCTTCTTGCTCTGCAAGTCATTCCAACGGTAAATCAACAAGTTACGCAATGTAATGGTCTAGAGAGCATGTTGAAGTAGCGAATACATTAGAAGCTGCAGTTGTCACAAAACGATGCATGACACCGATGTCACTAGACATGTCTAAGAGCTAGTCAAGGTGTGGAGCCCGGGTGCGGTTGATCAATGTGAAACAACGGGAAGAGAGCAAGATAATCATAACTAAAGCAAAAGAATCAAGAACCTCATCAGCCTTGATTCTTGGAAATCTTAGGGTGACGTTGAAGGTGTTTGCACCTATCGTTGATACCTTTGGAAGAGTTCCTTCCTGGCAAGCTGACTTGAGAGTCACCCCCGCAATGCATTGTCAACCTTCATATAGACATGAAATTGGGGAGGAGACTGACAATAAAGGAGACCAATGAAAAGAGCTGTTCTAAACCAATCGAGTTGAAAACATAGTTGGATGAAATGCTTGGTCAAGGATTCATCAGGCCATCCATGGCATCATACACAACACATTTGCTTGATTTAAAAAACAAAACTGGTGAAATGTAAATGTGGATGGAATTCTAGGTGTTTAACGGCATCGCCATAAAGAACAACCACCCTCTTTTGTGGGCAAACAAAAATGTTGACAAACCCGCAGGAGTCAAACAGATAGTAGATATCATAACATCTTCATATGTGATACGGACATTGAGAAGACATCATTCCATATCTGCTGCACCTAGAGGCATTTCATTTTTATGGTAATGCCGTTTGGACACATGAATATCCCGTCGATGTTTATGGTGGAAATGAAAAAAATGTTGAAGTCTTACCTCAACGACTTTGTTGGTGTCTATACTCCGAGCATCTTGGTCTAATGCACACCGGAGGAGCACGGAAAAAACCTCCAAAAAGTCCACAGACGTTAACAAAGACATCAGCTTCATTAAAACCTCTCAAAGTATAACTTTGGTTGCCATTTTGTTGAGTATTTGGGCCAACATTTTCCATTAAAAAAATCATGATGGACCCGAAAAGAGTGAAGGCTGTTGCTAATTGGCCGATGGCCTCTTGCGTTCGGGAAATCCAACTACTTAGGGGGTTTTCAAATACCACCGTCTATTTGTTTAGGCCTATGCCAGAGTGTCTGTGCCTCTCATTGATCTCGCTCTTCAAAACAGTGGGTAGAGTCTAGAAGAAGACAAACAAAAAATGTTCAACTTGGTTCAGAACTCTCTGAACTCAGAGCCAACCTCATTATGGGAAGATGTAATGGTGGATGACATCATGACGAGACCAATTGAGAAATTGAAACTGGTCACCTCGAAGGTAACGAAAGCGGGGAACACTCGTTGTGTATATGTCGTAAAGGTTGTCTGGGTCAGAGGTGAATTACGTAGTGTATAAATTATGAATAGTAGCTTTCGTGCATGTATTCGAGTCTTGGTGGTGCTACTTGGAATATGGAAGAAGTGTTTTATCTTCTAAACACCATGTTGTGAAATGCCTTAAGACTTAGGCAAATCTGAACCATCGACAAACTTCATGAATAGAATACCTTGATTCAAACTTCAACTATGACAACAAGCACCAACACAGAAAACCAAATCCATTAGATTCCCATGTTTGAAACCCGGAATTGATGGCCGAAATTGTTACGTTACACAATCAATGAGACCAGTACCTTGTTATGTTGTTTGCAAGAGGTTGTAATGAACTCGAAGGACATGAAAAGATGAATTTCTCATTTGACGAGCCATATCATGGATGATGATTAACTCGCCAAGTTGTCTACCATCCAACAAGGAGCTATGAAGAATGATTTTGGAGGACTGCCATGACATCCGTCTAGGCGGACACTTTGACAAGATAAAAATCTCATGAGTTACTACTCGTGGGACAAGATACAAACCAAGGTCACAAACTACTACAAGAGATGTGAAGCGTGTCAACACCAAATGTCCAGATGAAGTAAACTCCAAGATTTATTTCAGCCACTTTTAATACAAAAGGAGCAATGGTTGCAAATATCACTGAAATTTGTAGCAGAATTTGTATTACACCGTACAAGTATCACTCAATAATTGTGGTAGTTGACTGGTTCTCAAAATGTTGCACTTCATACCGACAATGGAAACTGTCAGTACCAAGGGAACAGCACAACTATTTCTTACTGTTATCCTGCAGATACATGGTGTTCCCTCCATCAGCAAAAACATGGTCGGAATGCTTACCTTAGATTCTGATGAAATCTAAAGACTGGATACAACATTTGGATTGAGATATTGACGGCCTTCCATCGCCAGACTCATGGGGATATCGATCAAACAAGCTAAACAGTTGAGCAACCACTTTAAACCATGTGCAAGCCACATGACACTGACAAGACGGTCAAGTTACCAAGGGCCAAGGTTCCATTCAACTTTCTGGCCTTTGTAGCTTTGAGTAAACCTCTTTTGCAGGTGGTCGATGGAAAACTACGTGCAACCTTGGCAGGTTTACAAAGTTCAAGTATCCTAACAGCACTCGACATCCAGCAATACAACATTTGGAGCATGTAGGATGAGACATGCCATACACTCACAAGGACTCAAGCAATGATGAAGCAACATGCGAGCACCAATGAAACGACCACTAATCTCCACGTTGGTGATTGCATTCTACTCAAACAAGTAAATGTCCAAGTACGAAGAAAGGAGTGCAAAATACTTAAATCATAAGTGGTTGGGGTTGTTCGTCATTGAGGAGATGCAAACACCTGTTGTCGCTAAACTTTGACTATCTGAAAACATGGCTATCAGTCCCATGTTCCTCATAAATTGATTCAAATTCCAGCAAAACCCAAACAAATGCTTCCGTCACAGAGACTTGCCTTCTCTACCCCTCTAGAAGCAGACAAGGGAGGAAAGTATGGCAACCAAGCAATATGATATAGTATCAATAAGTTTTGCAATAGTTCTGTCGATATCTTTAGAAAATGGTCAAACCAGTTATAATTGTTGCGAAAACAACACAAAGGTTTGGACAGTTGGCCGAAATGCCCTGAGGTAGTTGGCAGTTCAATAACATTGTCAAAAAATGAGAAAATGGGACACTTGTCTGTACCTCAATGGAAATTGTCAGGATTATCAAGGAAATACAACAAGATTAGGAATAAGAACGAGGCATAGTTTGGGTTCTTGGACGCTCAAGTTGAGTTCTAACATCCAAGACCAGTTCCAAACGTGCCTAGTTCTTGTTTCTACTTTTGTCTATGTGGACTTGTCAGTTTTGACATTTTTTATTGGTGCACACTCGCTCAGTGTAAATTAATCAAGTGTCCGGTCATTCTACGTTGTGTTTTCCTCGACAACTTCTACTTGTGACCCGCAAATAATTTTCTTCGTGTAATTCAAAGGGGGAAGACTTCTTGCTAATTTTTCATGTATGGAAAATGTGGAGCCAGTAGTGCCACATAGCTTCGAGAGGTTGTGGACTGTGGGCAGCGGATGGGATGGGTCAAGGTGTACGCATCTACAAAACTTGGAGACGTGCTATTGAAACATTTGCTTGCCATTCTCACGTTGTAGCGATGACCACATAGCCACGCCTGCTCTTAGGTGACCACGGTCTTGTGACTTACGGGGTCCTCTTTGAAGGGTGTTGGAAAAACAACACAATGATCAAGCATGCGCAACAATTGCTGTCATCTTTCGCGTCCTCACCAAGGAATGAGAACGGAGCTATATAATCCGATGTGATTGACGTTTGGAAAGATGCATGAGGTACCCTATGAGCGGATAACATCATTGTTCAATGCCCTATAAGTAACTTGTAAGCAATCAATGGCAAAATCACAAGTTATGTGAGCGAAGCGTGGTCGACAGACACGGCAAACTCAGCATCTCGTACGAGACACTGAGTTTGCCGTGTCTGTCGACAGCCTCAATGTCTCGTGCGGCGAATAAAAAGATGGTTACAGTACCCTTGCTTAAGAAAGTGGGGAAAATACATTGATAATGTTTCATCCGCATGGAGGGTTCTGGCCATAATTTTGAGGAGAGAAAAGCAAGGGCGACATGGCGATAATCCTCATAATGGGGACAACATGATAGGTGGGACGGGGACAACCCTCAGAACGGGGACAACATGAAGATGGTCAAGTGAGGATGGGGGCAACTTGTAAGTCCGCCCACCTCCCATACACGCTTCAAATTTTGTGAGGGGTCGCCTAACTGGCCCTTGGACAAGCGGGGACTGTCGAAATCACCCTGATTTTTGGAAACTCTTCAGTCTACCTAGAGAAAACGGACGACAAGCTTGGCCCATAGGACAAAGACCGCGGTGATTGAGGGTGTCCGACCCTCAACCCATCCCATTTGTTGGGACAATTTAAGATCTCTTGAAGCCAGGTGGCACGATTGGCGTTACATTCCTCCCACATAGGAATGGACCCATCCTCGGTGTACACTATGGGTCTCGAACCCCGGTTCTCTTGTACCAAATATAGCAAACGGATGGGAACGTTTGCCCATTGCGCCAAAACTGCGATGTTAAAGTATCACTTAGTCATTTGAGTCTCTTTCTTTTTACGCTCGAGGTCCTGGTTTTCCTCAATCCATTGATGCCTTGGTTGAGGCTGACAAGCGAGGAGCGTTGAAGATGGAATGTTCTTCACACGGTGATGCTGAACGCATGAGCAATGACGTTCTGCATCCCTACCGCCGACATTGTCATCCCTAAACCCTAAGCCTTGTCATTTTCTGAAAATGAAAGGGTCGAGGTAGCGATAAGTAAAAAAATAGGGCGTTTTGGGAAACAAGAAAAATGGTGGCAAGCTATTTATATTGTTTATGGAATGGGGTGTTGACGCAGAATGATTATCAGAATGGGGGCTTCTTGAAGATAGTCGGCAGAAAATGAGGGGCGCCTTGGAGTTTTAGCCGATAGAAGGTCCTTTGAGCACCATCACCAGGCCAACGAAAGGTCCCGTGCACTCAACATGCTCTGTGAAGTGACTGCCCTCCTGCGCTTCAGTGCATGACCACTCCCATAAACGGAAACTGACGCTTCCGCCCGTGCGTGTTTGCTGTCTCGAAAAGAGGTCACGGGGGCACCACCATCCACGCCCGCACCCCACTCGCACGCTGTGTTCATCTACCGTCGCCTTTCTCAGCCCTAGGAAAGCTTCGTTCAGCTGAACGTGACCGAGGCCGAGCAGCTTCCTTCCCGTTGGGCAGTGACGGCCATGGCTTTCATACAGGATGCCAGCGATTTTCTTGACGACGATGCCAACGACGGCTATGGCTACCACTCTCATTCACAGCACCAACATGGGTCGTCGGCGATGGCTCACCACCACATGGCCATGCACGCCGGCATGGGCATGCACGGCCAGCAGCACCAGCAGCACCACCAAGGCGTCACGGCCTTTCGACATGAGGTGACATCCGTTGCTGACGCGCTCGAAGAGCTGCCTCATCACCATCATCAACAGCAGCAGCAGCAGCAGCAGCAGCAGCATCAGCTCCAGCAGCAGCAGTTGCAGCAGCTGCGGGCGGCGGCAGCTGC
>SZWC01012320.1:74955-86918 GCA_023375785.1 Penium margaritaceum | reverse complement strand
GCTATTGTAACCGCCGCCTATAGTACAAATCACGACCGTGCATGATCATGAAGTACCGTTTTCTGAATTGTAAATGGTTTCTGTACCTTTTGTAGGATGATGATAATGGTTGCCAATTGCATGCCACGTCCGCACATATTAGTTGTCGACTATCACATCCAGAGTTTCGGTCCCATGCATCCGCCAACATTGTTGTGGAATGCCAAATGGAAGCCACGTCGATGCATGTTGCGTTTGTGCTCCCCTAGTCTGCGAAAAGACCCAAGTTTCGATGCCACCTATGATGGTGACCATTTGTAACGTCATGGGACATCATGTCTCCCGTTTCACCATGGTGCATGCCATGGAGAATATTGATTTCCCCCTTTTTCTTCTGTGTGTGCCACTTGCACGCCATGGAAAACATGTTTTGTTTTGAATTCCTCCTCTTCTCAAGCGATCATGCTCACCATGGCACTCGTGCTTGTTCTGAACTGTAATAAGTGGGTATGATGGTTACAAATATGACCGTTAGGTGGGTACAATGTATACTATCATGCAAGCTACTACATTCCATACCCATGTAGGGTGTTATGGATCCAGATGTTTTCCACTTCTACGTTCCCTCAAAAGCCCCCGTAGGTAGCGACGACGAGGAGGAACTTCGTGAGTCCCAAGGGTACACAAAAAGATTTGTTTTTGACGACTTCGAAGAGGCCTGCTAAGTGGAGCACCGCAAGGTCAAAGAGTGAATTACTCCACGCTTTTTGAAGTGTGGCAAACAGGCCGTGATGAGGTTGAACGATAGCTCCCGTATCGGACCATTCCGTCCCCCGGCCGCGGGTGCATTACACTCGTCAAAGTCGCCATGGGGCCAATCTTGACTAGTTTGGCCTTTCTACCCCGTCCAAGTACGTTGCACCTATTTGAACATTATTCCTTTCAGCGTCATACTCAAAAACGTTTACACACTTTTAAATTCTTAACCAATTCTCCTGAGTGCACAATCGTCTCATGAGGAGCATACTCCCCCCCCCAAAACTGGCTCCCAGGATTCAAGTGTAAAAACAGTGGCACCAAGCCCAGGAAACGTGAGCAAAAGGACTCCTCCGTGAACTTCGCAAGAGGTGATACCTTTTGCAACATGGATGTCAGTCGTAAGGCGGTCCACGACTGTGCGGTGTCCGCATACATGGGGGTCACCTTTGTGAAAAGTGAACAGTCACGGCTAGAGGACCAGTGTGCACAATAGAGGTAGGTGTGCTGCACATAGCAACTGAAAGCGTAGTGGAAACAGAAACCAATAGTATCTAAGTTATTCTTTTCACGGAGGGCCACAGGTGGAGTAGGACGAGCACTAAAGGAGACCTAATACGAAATGATTCATGGGCACTATGACACATCGAGACCATAGTAACCAAAGGGAGATGTGCCACCTTGAAGGCTCTGTGGCAAATTATGGAGGTCCGCACTAGCAAGCGATTGGCCTACAATCTAGTTCACCACCCAAAGAAGAAGGCTCTCACCAACCTCATGGTCAAAAAGAGCCAGTCGTGGGGACTCTTCCAAGCATATGTTGTTGTCAAACGTATTATGCACTCCTTCATCATGTGTCAATAATGTCATAGTTCTCCGTTTGTATGATGTCGTGCCCTGTTGTGTTTTGTGACTCCTTTATGAAGTTGATGAACTTTGACCCATCCATATTGGCTATCGCAGAGCAAGACAAGTAGCAACTCTTTCGACCGCCTTTTGTGGCAATCGCTACCTATCCGGATGGGAGGCTGCATCAGCGGCGGCTGCTATGCTTGGAACCACTTCATGAAAAATGGCTTCAAGAAAGTCCTATTACTAGCACAATATGAGGAATCCAACAACCACACAATGCCCATGACGTGGGTTATATGTCCACAAGAAGACAATTCAAAACTGGAGTCGTTTAGCTAACGCCTTCTATAGGCGTACTTGACAGTTAGGGACAACGGAACTACAATCATCAAGGACAAAGACGCAAAACTCATCACCTCCATCAAGAATCAGTTCTAGGTGCTATTCGCGCCTACTTGGGTAGTATTTATGAGAGAATCTCAAGTCAGAGGCACGAGCAGTAGCCACCAACACCATGTGGAGGCTGACTTGGGCTTTCACGCTAAATGAGTTTGAGTTCGCACATTGGAGCTCAGTTGAACGTCAAAGAAGGGCTACAAGAACCTCTTTGATTGAGATGGGGATCCCAGGTTGCCTGTAAAGCAGTGGACGCCCCATAACTGCCTTGTTCCGTGTGGAAATCACATGACATCAAATGCGATGGTGTCCCTCACTGCCCACCTCATCGACATCCACCACTTGTACCTGTTCCGCTATATTTCACAAATGAACCCATTTATATACAAACTCTTCCTGAATCACAAGCGTACCACCCATGACTACAAAAGTTGCTACGCTCTTATGGTGGATGCCAAGCTTGAGCACGACACAAAACACGGAAAGAAGTACAATGTGATTAGGCACTATGACCTCATGGGTACCATCACATGTACTAGGAGCCTTGCAGGTCAGTAAGTTGATGTGAACACAAGAACGTGTGTGTGCAACTAATGGAAAGAGTACGGGTATGTATGCAAACACTGTGTGGAGCTGATGCTAGAGAAGCATGTCAACCCTAAGCTGTACACTAACATGCACCTCACGTAGATGGCTTGGCGTCGTAAGGTCAGGCCACCCATTTCGGTAATCATCCCATGCAAGGTTTAGTACGCCATGCGTGGGTGGGGCTTTTCGAGTGGAAAGCACTCTTGTGGATGTCCACACTTTAAGCGCATGGATAAAGAAACCCGTCGTAAAGAGGAACAAATTTTCTCTAAGTGCGTCCAAAAGGGACTCCCCCTCCCCCTCCTTGTTTCTACATCAATTTAGTGGCACTATCACAGGCAGCAATGGCCACCGCTTGCGCAAGAAAGCTGAGAGCCGGTGGTTGTGAGACATCACGAGTTGAGCTTATTGCCAGTGTCGTGGCACAAAGAGCAGATGGTGGCATTGAGGGCATATGCATTGAGCATGAAAGAGTGTAGGGTGGAACTGAAGGTGGTGCAATTAAAGGCGTTCTTGGTGGACTTGGTGATGGTGCAGGTGGTGCTGGAAGTGAGGGAAAAGGCATAGAAGGTGGTGTTGGCGATGAAGTGGAAGGCATGCAAGGTGGTGCTGGTTGTGAAAAGGAACGTGTGGAAGGTGGTTTCACTAGTGGACTAGAGCTCGCATGTGGTACTGCTTGAAGTGGGACCTTGGGTGCTACTGATAGTGCGACTGGCATTATGATAGTTATGTAGGCATGCCGCAATGGTGGCAAAAGACACCATGCTCCATGCCATCAAAGACGTGCCAAGGGGTTTAGAAGTACCCCCCTGGCAGGAATTACAGGCAGCATGTTATGGTTAATCACCTCAAATTAATACACTCTACAACATGTGCATCAAAAAGTGTATTCCCATGTACAAACCATTTTTATGAATCATCAACATCAATTCATGTCCCTAGGGCATAGACACACATTCCTTGGATAAGTTCAAGTTATCATCGATTAAATGAACTCTGGACTAATTTTTATCAATAGTCCATGTTGATTAAAATGTTCACTTTCCAATACACTTGTAAATACACAGTTCAACCAGTGAGCTGATTGGTCATATATGCATGTAGCGCCCCCTCTAAGGTACAAGCAACGGTGGTTGTGGTGCTGCCCGTGGTGCAAGGGGTAGTGTAGTTAGTGTAAATGGTATGGTGCGTAATGCTGCTGCCAGAAAGGGAAAGAGGTGAGGCTGAAGGCATGGTCATCATGACTTGCAATGAAAAATCATGATTATGCCGGTGACTCAACTTCGTCATCTTGGTGTGAGAGTTGAGAGTTTGTGGATTTCACTGACACGGACATAGAAGACGACCATTGGCAATTCGTGGGTACGGCGGAGGGATGGTGGGAGTCTTCCACTATCATACATGACGAGGAAATGCACATCCCAAGCACCGTCCTCATGGTTAAACCTCCTCCGCTTGGGTGTCATGGTAAGTTGTAACTACGGTTTTGTTTTGAATGTGTTTTCATTTAACAAGCTTCTTGTAAACAATTTGTAACTAATTATGTTTGTTTACCATTGTAGGTTGTACTAGTGGGCCTCAACTATGGGTTGATGAGGAGTAAAACAAAGCGCAAGATGTTGTGAAGGGAAACTGTAGATGGAGGGACAAATCATTAATGACAACATAGTCATGGAGACAACACTAAACCTTAGCACACTTATTGTGCACAATGGCAATGTGACAGTCCCCGCATTCCACATGGTTATTTCCCGTAATGGTCAATGTGCATCAACGCTTGGGGGAGAATACTTGGATGTTGTGTGTGAGTTCTTCATTGAATCAGTGTGTGGCATGCAACTTCATTCTCCACTTGTGCAAACTGCATGTGTACGTGCGGATTTGGATTAGCCATGGCTACTTGACTCCCTTGTTCTTATCAATTAAATGTTTAGATTTCATGAACGACTTCCCCAATACTAAGAGTTCTTGTGTCAATGGGTACTGTGATAATGGTGTTCATTAGGGTAGGTCAAGCTTTTGAAATAGCGCTACAAGCATTTCACAATCCCAAAAACATGACATGAGGGTACCTTTATCACAAAGGGCCTGAAAAATGACTATTTAAACAACCATGGTACGTGGTAGAGTGTAAGCACCAAAGTATGATCTATGAAAATACCACCCTTATTTGTGTTATCAATTGACAAAGCCGCATTATTGTCAATTCTTAATGAATTACATAAGGAAAAATTACCTTTTCTATTCAACATGTAAAAAAAAAACATTGGGCACATTTTGAATGAACTCCCTCAAACCTAACCTAACTCTCAACCATGAAACATGGTGCAGGAATGCCGCTGTGAATAGAGAAAGCAACATTGTTGTCATAGAATGGTGGCAAACCTTATGAATCATTACATTCTCCGTCCAACGTGTGCAATAATAAAACATTGGGCATATTGCTGAACTATCCACCATCTTACATTGTCCATTGCATTGAAGCCCTCGGTCACTATGGCTTGTAAACCTCGTGAACGAGGATTTCAAACCCAAGGCACCCACTGCTGAAGGATGTTTGGTGGACGAAGAGTTTGCATGCCAACATCAAACATCTAGCACATCATCTCAGGTTTGCATGGATCGTTGACGCAAGTGGTTGGGTCCTTGGTTGAATGAACAAGTCCCACAGAGTCTTGATCGTAGTCAATGCCTCCTTTTATTGTGGAAAACTTAGAATTGGTGTGCTAGTCCTCATAGGCTTACCTCCCATAACCCTAACCATTTTCCATCTGAACATCCTCCATATGGTAGCCCATGTGAAGGCGTTTATGTTTGTACGCACTTTAGGAACCTCGTTGAGGTTAGCCTCGTCATGTGTATTCACTTGTCAACTCATGTTTTGTACAATGCACAAAAGTCTGAATGGTGATGGATAGTTTCATATGCATCCTTGGTATTTGTGAGTGCACTAGTAAAAATATTCTGTACATGAACAGTTTGGCTTGGATGAGATCCATGGCTCCCAAACGTCTTCACAATTTCATGGACTTGGAGTGGGTAATGGCCAGTCCAACATCGGTGCCATCGCTTCTTGTGTCATTCGCCATTTCGCCTTTGGAAGATAGTGGCCATCAACGATCTTCGTGCTAGAATTTGTGCAATCACATGCTTCCTTAATTGTTACTCATGCCTGGTGGGAAACAAAGGGATCTCCAAAACATGAAGTACACCACTCAGTTTCATCAATACAGTTGGTCCGCACCTTGGATGATACCTCATCCAAGGAAGCAGGGTCAGGTGGACTCCACATGAAAACTTATCACTCCTTCACCAAAGACAAAGCAGGCGCATTGTGCTTTTATTTAATGTTGATTATTCCATAAGACACTTGAAACACGTACATGAAATCGGTCCGCAACAGGACTCCAACAGAAATGTGAACTGATAGTGACCATGTGCATTCCTTATGGGTTGACATTGGTTAAGAGACATATTTGGCAAAATACGATTGGCCCTAGAACCTTACATCCAAGAATCTTCATGGCCCTCTAGTGCCTGGTAAAGGCCTCACGTTATGGCATGCTTTGTAGTCGTCGTGAACCTCTTCTTTACCAATGAAGATGATTCTTTCACTAGGGTCCCATTCTACTATTATCGCGCTCTACAGACATGCTTCTACTTAGCTTGAAGACTAGGTCATGGAGAAACCCCACAAAAGGTGAGGAAAGGGTGTTTCTTTTTCAACTTTGAAAATAGAGCGCACCACTTGAAATGTGTGGGGAGAACAGAAAACACCTACTAAAAAGTTGACATATGAGTCTTCTTCTTGCAGGTCTCGCTAATACATAAACAAAGTTTCCAACTATGGGTGATGTGTATGGAACGTTTTCAAATGTGGGTAGAAAGGCATTCCACCTGAATCGAACATGTTGTAATGTCTTCTCAATATCATCGTATCAATCTCTCTACATCATTTCTTTAAGTCATATCTTGAACGAACTGAAGAAAGCTAGATTTTTAGAATGGAGAATGAAAGCCGAGTAATAGTTGCCTTCAAGTGTGTTTTCTAATAGTGTTTGATATTTTCCACTAAATGTTTGCATCCAATTAGGTAGCCATCACGTAATCTGATAAAATGATTAGAAATAATAATGAAATCTACAAAAATGCACTGGTTTGAATATCATTGAAAACATGCATTTAAGCCATTTGTTTTTGCGCTACATCACATTTTTTCATTCGTGCTACTTATAAGAAGAGCATACCTCCATGAATATCACCAACCAACAACTTGACAAAACCATGATGACGTTGACTTCTTTCTTTGTCATAGCATTGTGAGCACGTTCGATGTACACAAGGAAAAAGAAACCTTTTATCCTATTTAAGAAGCTTCATGAACTACGACTACGAAGGATGCACCCGCTTTTACTCCACCTCTAAAGTAAACATTCCACATTGATGGTGCCCAACACTAAAAACCAAACTCAAAGTTATGAGAGCGTCCATGAGAGCCTTACATAATGATTAAGTAAACAGGTTTTTTTCTGTTGAAACAACGAGATAAAAGTTTGTAATAATTTTCAAAAAGGTTCTTAAAACCTTATTCTTTGTAACAAAATATTTTGAAAACATTTTTTTTAATCTTTTTGTTACATCAACAATTTTTTACGCATCCTACAAGTATCCAATCCTCCCACTCTTCCAAAAACTTCTAAATGGTACATTTACCAACAATTTACATGAATGATATAATGGGATGAAGTAAATCGTTTTTTAGCACTCTTCGATGAGCTCAATAAAGCTGTGGTAAAAAACAAAGGAATCCTTATAGCTAAAACTGACACTAAAGTGCTCCTATTCCAACCAACACCTTTGGACTTTGCCACAGCCACAACTCAACCATTCTTTTTTTGTAGGACTTTGGTGTGCCAAGGACTGCTTGTATAATAGTTGAGAATAGAATGCATAAGCTCTCGTCATATAAAAATAAAGCATGGTAAGAAAATACTATGGACATCCTCAAAAAGAGAAGATGAACAACTAACAAATGGCACCTTTACGAAGCCTCATCAGAACATAGTGCTTCTTACTAAGCGTCCAACCTTCTTGTCTAGGTCTTTGTGTGCAAATTTTCTTCTAGATTTACAATCCATTTGAATGTAAGGAATCCCCCTAGCTATGCAAATAGAATTCTTCTTGAGGGATTCCATTGAAGAAGGTGTTCTAAAGGAACTGTAGAAACACTTAGGTATTAATCTAGTAAGAAAACAAAGTGGCTCTTAGACTTGAAGAGTTATTGATGCGTATGAATTAGAATTGCTGATGATTTAGAGACACAACCCCTAAAGTCACCAAATTTGTATTCATCTGTCCATTTAACATTACCAATCTTCCTTGTTTGGTTGGTCATTCGGGTAAGGATCCTAGTAGTCCCGAGGGTCCTAGAGATTGCATCATATGAAGTGGTCCTAATGGTACCATGTATCCTCGCAGTTGGTTAACCATGATGAACGGTTTACACGACAATGTTTAAACTCTTGCTGATCATGTAAGGAGTCTCCAACAAGGTTACGTGTGAGATAGGTGACCCTGTTGATTCCTACACAATGGTGAATACCGAAATTGTAGGGTTTTCACTCCATAAGGTTGCCTTACACAAGGTAATGACAAAGGTGTTGAACCTTATGATAACTTTGGTGAGGTGGAACAGGTAGTCCTACCTTTTTTTGACGTACAAAGTCATTTTCACATATGAAAGGTTAAAACACGCTATGAAATCCAAACTTACCAGAAATTCAATTCTTCTATGATGAAAAATACTTATCTTCATAAAACGATACAAAATGTTTGTCACTTCTTGTGGAATGCACCTTATCACGATCTGTTTATGCCTTGCTAAAGCATTTATCTAGTACATATATCGCCTAACTTGAACAAACACTAGTGCCACTAAAACCATCATCATCTTTAAAATTGGTATGAATAAAGAATTGGTATGAATTTTGTAATCTTCCCATCACGTAAGCTCCAATGGTGTGCATCAAAGGAATATTGATATCCATTCACTAGCTACACAAACAATATGAGCCCTTCCATGAACCATCCATCAATAAGAAGCTTACAACATCGATAACACATGCAAAGTACAAGCTTGGAAAAAAACTATGGTTTATTTTTCATTCTTTATGTATGCAATTTTCCATATATTCCCATGCACAAAGCCGTGAAGACGACGTCACTTGTGAAATGAAAGTTGTATGCTAAAAGAGCACTTAAACATACACAAAAATCTCTTTAATGAGTTTTCTTTTCCCTAGACCGCATGCAAGAAGTAGGAGAACCAACGTGGAGAACAAAACTATGTGAAAACATGCAATTGTTCCTAAAAGTTTTTGGCTTTCAAAAGATTTACAAAAAAATTGGACATTGACATAATTGACAAGAATTGGTCCCGCAATACTCTTATGATTAGATTTCATGGAAATAAAACTATGAAACAACGATTTCATAAAGCTTTCCCTTGACTAGGAGGCTAGTGTGGAAACACTATGGAAGGATGTCGATATCGTCATCACCTTGAAGAGAATGAAACATTTTTTTATGGTGAACACTGACCATATATGTTTATAGCCTTTAGAAGCACCTTGTTACACGTACATGCCATTCAACTCACAAAACGTGAGCCTTCTGATTCCAAGGTGTGTCACAAGGAAAACAACGATAAGCTACTTCCATCAAAGCTTCCACCTTTGACGAATATGTATCATTTTCATAGGTAGTGGTGGGTGACATGACTTGTTCTTTTCATTGGTGTGGGTAGGAGACATATGAGATGACATGAGAAAACAAATGGCCATCATACACATGCAAATCATGAATCACATTTGGAGTTGAAGAAGGTTTAGTTATCAATCATTATGCATTCCTTGTTTGTGGAATAATGTGGGGGGTATAGTTATTTACTAGACACATCAGGTCCTTTCTTGTATCAATTGCATGGTGTCCCCATGTAGTAAAGTCTTTGAAAGCATAGGTTGGAGAGTATGTTTCATTGGTTTTTTTCATTTACATTCACGCTTAATGCACATAAAGAATGCAAGTAGGCAATGGTATACTACGTTTTTTTTTCAAATGTAGCTTCTCCATTACTTGTAATGTATGGGTGAGGAAGGAATCCATACTTTGAAAATTACATTATTAGTCTCGGATTGTGCCACATCAAGGATTCCGGGAAAGAGAAAATGATAAAAGGGTAAGGTCATCCTAGTGTAATAAACAAGTTGGTAGAAAATGCATGGAAGGGTTGCGAGCTCTTGAAGGGCTCTTGAATCTGTGATATAGGTTTTGCATGAAAGGGCGTTTTTAGTTTCATTTTGTTCAAAAATGGAAAGTTGAGGATGAGGAAGCAGTTGTGTTAATGCCCATTTCAAATTTTTCATCTCTTGCGAATTTTTCTTTTTGGATTTATCCTTTCACAATCATTTATTTCACGTTTTGTTTTAATATGGTAACAATGTTGAAACATATTGAATTCTTGTTTTCTTCCATTAAGAGTTTCCACTTGGAGATAAGTGCCCTTATGTATCCTTAGTATGTGAATGTTTAACGACTGATGTTATGTGACACTAGATTAAAGCATTACTTGTAATCAAGGTGTAAGTTTTGCATTCGATTTATTTTTTGTTTTTAGAATTTATTCTAAATCTATTTCTCTAAAGGAATATCATGTTTTAGAACTCTCACTCATACTTGACTCAATTATAGTTTATCCTTTGGTAGCTTATCCATCACATTGGTATGTAACTTAAGATAAATCGTATGCTCTTTTTTTTTTACCATGCATTATGTATAAATGAGAGAATAATGTATAAAGGAAATTTCGAGAATGGTTTCCCAAAAAAAACTGTGTTTTCAAGAATATGGTGTCCAAGTTATGTTTAATTCCACCTTTTCATTTCTGGTGTAAGTCAATAAATTTTGATGGAATCCTCTTACATGTGCCTCTTAATCTTTGAAACTTAAGCACTTCATCACAAGTGTTGGGACTTTAGTCTCACTCTTGAATTAGTATTGTGAAGACCTTTGGTAGTTTGTTATAATGTCTGATTTCCTTCTTGATCGTGTTATAATTTACAGAGAAGATGTTCAACAACTTCAAGAGTTTCTTTGGGTCGGAGGTTTCCAAATTGTTTTAAACTTACGTCCTGCTGCCTTTTTATTTTCAATGGAACGCGAAAGAAGAATCAGACCTAGAATTGGTGCGCTCGTTTCTTGCATAATATACACTATTTCTAGTTGTTTACTGAATATGCCCGACAATTGGTCATGAGGCACCATTAACGGCCNTTGAACTCATTGGGGCCACGTCTGGAAACGATCAAATATTGCGCCCGAATAAGGAGAAATAAAAAGCTTTTCGGACACATCCTCATGAATCTCGGCGGTAGATGTCAATCTGAGGCTTTGGATCGACTACTCGATTACATTATAAAATTTGAAAGGTTCCGTGTCCGATTTTACGCCCCGACTGAACATTTTCACGGCCCGGATTAAACGTTGGACAGAGTTCTCGAGGCAGGTACAAGAAGTGTCCAACGCGAGATCCTGACCATTGGTACTCGGTCGTATCTTGAGATGAATATCGAAATGTTGTTTGAGAGACTCTTCGATGAATCCAGACCGTTGCCTTACTTTGTTTTTTTCCGGACAGCGATGTTCAATCGGATCGACGATCATGCCAAAAATTTCACCTGTCTGGAAGCCTGAAATTGAGACAGGGAGATTGAACTTCCTGTTTGTCCGAGTCCAAAATTTTTGTGTTAAGCCTTATTCGGGCGCACTATTGGGTTGTTTCCTGACGCGGCCTTGGTTATGTACGATCTCGTTGAGCTTGACCGTGAGCTTGTGTTGACAGCCGATGGGCGCCGGAGTGGAGGAACTTGAATGGCAGTGTGTTTGTTTCCCATATAGGACGTGTTGTCTCTTATAGACTTCGTTGCTGTTTGTCAGGCCTCAGGTGCAATCGATTCTCGACGCCACCTTTGTCGCCTTGCGGTGATGAGCTCGCAGAGTTTATACCTCCGCGTGAGAGGCGTCGCATTCATCCGGTCCTGCAGCGATTGCAGCACCAACGATGAACCACTCGTTTTTGTATGACAAGGTAGCTCCTGGTATTTCCGTGCCCCAACTCTTAATATATAAGTTATTATTAGCCAAATAGGACCGTATCACCGAGGCTGAGGCTCTCTCCCGCGCGCCGTCCAACCCTAGACCTCTTCACGAGCCTTCGACGGCTTCGATTCGACAAGGGGAACGATCGGGCAACGCGGCAGGGGGTCTCTGCGAGCCACGTACTTGCGCGGAAGCAGCATCCGCCCGTCTCGAGCGTTTGGCCTCCGATCTCGCTG
>SZWC01012320.1:30826-46064 GCA_023375785.1 Penium margaritaceum | reverse complement strand
TCGTGCGGTCAGAAACAGCTAGAGAAATAGTAGCAAGGAGTTATGGCTGCCCGAACCCAGGCAGAGCCTACGACGGTCCATGATGCGAAACAGGGCCATGCAGCATGCAACAAGGACCCTAGGCAGAGCATGACGATGCAAACGCGATGGAACGCGCTGGACGCATGTAGACAGCAACTGCGGTGACAGTGACCACCGGCAGCACGACCGCCGAGGAGGCCTGCCGATGGAGGTGAGCACGTCACCGGAGAGAGGAGGCTCCAGCGAACTACGAGTACACCTCAGTGTGCGTTAGCTCCACCGGACAACACTCCATCAACGTTGAGTCTCGCCGTCAGTCATCTGCACGCCGATGTACACAAGCCGGGAGGACACAACAGAGCACAATAAGAGATGCGCAAAAACCAACAACAGAAACATGGACAAGTAGGGAGTGAAAGAAGGAAAGGGGCTGGTGCTAAGCGGGAGTGCTGACATCAAGCATAAGGATGGCACCGACTTCCAGTCGGGCAGCCAATGTCACACCACATGTGATAGGGGAGTTGGACTCATCTTTCGGTTTCCTAGATTCCACCTCATACTGTCGCATCATAATCTTTTCCAGTAACAGGCATTGCTGAAGTCAATTTTACCCCATGAGATGTTATGGGCATTAGCAGGGCTGCAATACCGCGGTACTCAAGTACCGCGGTACCATAGTACCATGGTACAAATACCGCGGTATCATGATTTTGTGGCAGCTCATTACAGATACCGGTACCGGCACCGCGTTGCCAACGGTATTGGTATAATACCGCGGTGTCATACAATTACCGTGGTACACGATATACCAATATATAAAACATACATGGTACCACGGTACTAAAATGTGTACCACGGTACTAAATGCCCTAATATTTTTCTTGCACCAAAAATGAATTCTAGGCTTAAAAAGTTAGATGAGTAATAGATTTCATGAACTTGGAACTGAAGTTTATACACTCACAAAGAAAGGATACACCTTTACATGATATTCACTTGTGATATGGAGATGTTTAGGTAGAGTAGAAGTTAGGGGACATGAAATGAGGGAAGGCCAGGAGGGTGAAATCATGAAGAGATACTCTAGTTGAATACTGCAGTCTCTTGTATTCGCTTATTCTTTAGAGCTCAATAAAAGAACAGTTGTAGGGAGAGGGCCGGTTCGGCCCTCCAACCTCGCTGAAGCGAGGGGTGGTTGCGCACCACCCCTCGTGTCAGCGAGGGCTGGCCGGCGGCCAGCACTTCGCTGTCCGCCGGCCAGCTCGCGGCCGGCCGGCTGGATGGCCGGCGGCCGGCCAAGTGACCAGCCGGCCACCGGCCGGCCAGCCACCAGCCGCCGATCGTGGCCTCAGCCCGATCAGCGGCTGAGAGGCCACGCGGGCCTTGAGGGCGAGGCCTCGTGGCCTCGTGCCCTCGCCCCCCCTCGCCCTCCTTGCAAACAAGCAAGAGAGGACGAGGGATAGGGGGAGCGAGGGTGAGGTCAAATTTGCTGGCGCGAAATCGCCAGCGTGCCTCGCACGCGACGATTTCGCGCCAGAACGACAAAACGAAACTCGAAGTTCGTTTACGACGAACTTCAACATAAACCAAACGGAATAACTCGTGCGAACACACGAGTTCGAGGTAAAAACCCCCAGTTTGGGTCCCAAAACCAGGGGTTTGGTTAAAAACAGAAGTGGGCCTCCGGAGACTCGAAACATTCGAGTCTCCCTGCTCTGGGTCGTTGATGACGATTGCCCCTCAGTCTTGCGAAGGGGGTAAACCCCTGACGCGGGCTGAGAACGCCATTCTGCGAACTCCAACGACGACTTCAGAGCAGGAGCTGGAGACTCGACCCGTTACAGTGGTTCTCAGAGCTAGACGACCCTCGCAACCAAGGGTTCAACGGAAACGGCGGCCACGACATAGATCAAACGCCGCCGGCAGCTACAAGCAACAGCAAAAACGCAAAAACGGACTACGGCATCCACACTTCACGGATTGAAGCGCAAAAAACTGCGTTAGAGAGCTTGAAAAAAGCTCTACTTCGTGGAGACTCTTCCTTCCATCCTCTGCTCACTTCCAGAGGGCTAGGAAGATTTTTGTGGGGCGGGGTGGGGAGTCCCCACCCTGAAAAACCACAAAATCCTCTCCATCTTCAAGGTTCCTTCAAGACCCCTTCATCAAAAAATGGGACAGCGCCCCTCCCCAAGCTTAGGGACTCTCACGACCTGAGAGCACCCTAAAAAGAAGGAGGGTGCCACCTTGGGGATTTTTGGCGGCTCCTCCAACGACGCCGGCTTAAGGAGGACGCCGCCAAGGGGCGCAAGACGCCCAAACAAGACTCAAGAGGAGGCCAAGGAAGACAAGAAGACAAGAAGACAAGAAGAAGAGTAGTGTTTTGTTTTCGACCTTGTACTTGCTTCTCTTCTTGCTCTTTGTCTTAGTTTTGTGAGTGGTACTCACAATTCTTGTTACTCCCTTGTGTTTTGATTTTCTGTTTTCCTAGATCCTAGTTGCTACCAAGTGTCGTGAGTCACGGCCTAGGAGGACTAGTTTCTAAAACCACGACCTTGTGCCGACGTGGTGGCCTAGGAAAATAGAAATACAAATTGAAATAGCCTCACCGATCGTGAGAGCAACGTCTTAGGAGGCGATTCCTCCTCGTTGTGGGGTGATCCTCACAACAACCTTCACGTGCTAGTTGCACGAGCAACGGGATGGCAAGTGCCGGACCATCTAGGACCAACAAGGGCAAGGTGGTGACGGCCTCACCACGAGCTCTCGGCGGACTCCAAGTTTTGGGAGCCGCCACCGCGAGCACGGTTGCCAACCCAAAGGCAACCGTACAGCCAAGGGCAACCCTACCGCCGAAGGCAATCGACGCCAACCTCGGCGATACCAAGCAGCATGCGGAGGCAAAAAGGGTGCTTGACGAGCACGTCGACGCGCACGTGGGCGACCCCCACATGACGGACAATGCCATGGAGGAGGATCTATCGGGGGGATACCCCGACGAAGAGCACGACGTCGATGATGGCGAAGGCGACGAGGATCGTGACCATCGCCATCGTCGTGCGACGAACTCAAGCCGATTGCTCGAGAAGGGCAAAACGCCCGTCGCATCGCCTGAAGCTGCCAACGGCAGCGAGACTGCCGAGAGTAGCAAGGTCGTTGAAAGCAGCCACACGGGAAGTTCCCGCGAGAATGAGCCGGACGACGTCGCCGCGAAGGCAATTCGTGATGACCGTCATATGCTCGCGGAGTTCGCTGCCGAGGCCGCAGGCCGACTCAAGATCACCACCGGTGGTGGAGATACGGTACCATTCGGAGGAATGGGGGCGGACCCTCCTTCCTACGATGTAGTCGCAATGGGGCAAGGCAGCGCCCACTCGAGCGTCGTCGCCGACGACAATCTCCTCCAAAAGGTGGGACTCCTTGGAGACGTGTACGCAAACCGTACCCTCTTGCAGTGGGTAAGGGTGCACGGACAACGCGAGGCCCTGGAGGCTATCGCCGACGCTCTGACGACATCAGAGCTCAAGTTCGCGTTCGCCAACCTGCTGGCCCACGTCGGGCAGAGCATCACGGACCTTGACCGTGATCACCAGCTGCAGCGCCTGGCCGCCCATGAGGCAAGCCGCCGATGCAACGACCTCGACAAGGCGTTGCAGAGCGTGACCCAGGTGCGGATGCAGCAGCAAGCGCAGCGTACCATAGCTGTGGATGCAACTGTCGGTGGCAGCGACGACTTGCCTATCTCGACGACTTCGGGGTCGGTCATGAACACGTCCTTCCTCCATAGTGTGGAGATCTTCCGGAAGGGCGTGAAGTTGACCGACTGGCTTAACCGCATGGAGCACGTTCTACGTGTCCACAAGGCTCCACTCAGCCAGTGGGGCGACCTTGCCACGACGCGGCTTGAAGACAAACTCTTCAAGTACGTGGTCAAGGAGTGGACTGCACAGCAGCCGCACCTCGAGTGGCAGCCCATGCCATGGGAGACTTTCTGCGCGATCATGCGCAAGAAGTGCACCCAACGTGAGCAGGCACAGCGCGCCTTCCACAAGATCAAGGACTTCAGGCAGCTGGGCAGCTCGCTCGAATCCTACTTGAGCGAGTTCACCATACTCGTGGAGGAAGCCGAAAGCTTCACCGAGGGCGATGGAACTCAGACGTTCAAGTACCCGGAGTGCATGCTGCTGGAGTACTTGCGTGATGGTCTCACCAGCGAGAAGCTGAAGGACAAGACCACCACGACAGCCACTGGCCAAGCTTGGACAAGCTGGAGGGCGTTGCGCGACTACATGAGCAAAGTGTATTCAGCAAACCCGAAACACTACTCTGATGCACGGTCGAACGCGCGTACACATCAGGGGCGCGACATGCGCATGGACGCTGCTGGGGCTGGTGGGTCAGCCGGACAGCGAGGTAGGGCTAAGGGCAAGCAGACTACAAACCATCCAACCAAGAAGGCTGGTGGACACAAGGGTCCCAACAACAAGCGCAGCCGCGAGAATGACGAGTTGCAGGCGGCGCGTGAGCGTCGCAACGCAGCCTTTCGCAAAGGGCTCTGCCACAACTGCATGCAGCCGGGCCACTTTAGGACTCAGTGCCATGAGGTTGCTGGTGGTCAACAGGCCGCAGCACTAGCTGCAGCAGCAGCACCTCGTGGGGGTGGTGCAGGAGGAGGCCGCGGACAAGGCCGTGGACAGTGTCGCGGTCGCGGCAATGGCTCTGGCCGTGGTAACAGACAGGGCCGTGGGGCGGGTTTTCCCCACCCCTGAGTGATGTTAGTGGGGACCACTCAGGGGTAAAACTGGATCACGAGTGTGAGTTCATGTTCTCTGACGAGGATGTTAAACAATTTGAGTTTTTGACAAGTTCAAATTTCTCTGTTGTCTTCTCCCCTCTCATGGAACCTCATTCTGCACTTGCTGATCGACATTGCCCACTATATAGTGCATCACCAGACGAGATGCATGACCGAACCTGCTTAGTGGTGGCGACACCAACCACTGTACAAGAATTGTGTAACGCAGTGATTGAAGCGAATGCCCTCAAAGCGATGAGCTCAATCACATTCACAGTACCTTTAGTCGACGATTTCGACCCAATGAAATTTAAAGACTGGAAGGTGCTGGCCGAATTCACACGTGCCCACAAGATGTGGACTCCAGTGGGTGAATCATGGGATTTGCGACGCCCGTCGTACAGATTCCGTGTTTATCACAAACTCGGCTTACCGTCGTCGAGTCTGTTCACTCGGAAGAGTGGAGGCAACATGACAATGCAGTTCAAAGGACACCTAGCTGGTGCTCCCGTGAACGTACTTGCTGACACTGGAGGGGACGACTCTTTTGTTAGCGTTCGCTTTACCCGTCAGGTTGGCCTGAAGTACGAGCCATCGAATGGCGTAGTTGTTGTCAGTGACAACCGTACGGTACCCGTAATCGGTACTTGTAAAGAAAAAATTTGTATTCAAGGGTACACACAGAGTGTCACGTTGAAGGTACTCAACCTTCTTGACCCGTTTGACGTGGTGCTAGGCGATCCCTAGCTCCGTGAAAACAAGGCTCTAATGTGCTTTGAATCATAGCGTTTGATCCTCCAGAAAGGACAACGCCGCTTTACGTTGATTCCGAGTACGGAGTTATCACCGACCCGACTCGAATTCCATGCCAGCTTGTCTGCAATGCAGGTCAAGAGACGTATTCGACAAGGTTGTCGATACTTCTTGGCTCAGCTGCAGAAAGTGGAGGACGACATCATAGAAGACACGCCACAAGAGATCAGATCTCTATTGGCGGAGTTCTCGGATGTATTCCAAGACCCACCGGCTGGGCTTCCACCAGAAAGACACATGGGCCACACGATTTGGCTACAACCGGAGGCGACTCCTCCGTTCAGACCCATGTATCGCCTTAGTCCAGCAGAAAGGCGAGAGGCCGAACGCCAAATCAAAGAGTACCTCGCAAAAGGATGGATCGAGCCAAGTAGCTCGCCGTACGGTGCGTCGATCCTTTTTGTGAACAAAAAGGACGGTGGTTTACGCATGTGCGTGGATTACCGGGCGTTGAACAAGCTGACGGTGAAAAATCGATTCCCCTTACCGCGGATTGAGGACCTTTTTGACCAACTCCAAGGCGCAAAAGCATCTTTGTCCTTGGATTTGTCTCAAGGGTACCATCAAATCCGCATCACGGAAGAGGATGTGCCCAAAACCGCGTTTCGAACGCACATGGGACACTATTAGTTCCGAGTGTTATGCTTCGGGCTTACAAATACCCCGGCAACCTTCCAAGGAGAAATGAACCGAACGTTCGCCAAGCAACTCGGCCAGTTTGTCTTGGTTTACCTGGATGACATCCTGGTTTTCTCCAAATCCATGGAAGAGCACATAGAACATCTACGCGAAGTTCTCACAATCCTTCGGGAACAGAAGTTCTATGCAAAGTGAGCAAGTGCAAGTTTGCACAAGATGAGCTCGAATACCTCGGACACATCGTCGGCAAGGAGGGCATCCGTGTTGACCCACGAAAAGTCCAAGCCGTTGTGGATTGGCCACGCCCTGAAAATGTTGGGCAGATTTGGTCTTTCCTCGGCCTTGCAAGCTATTTTTGACGGTTTATGCAAGGGTATTCGACCCTGGTAGCACCGCTAACCAGGCTCACGCGAAAAGACGTACGTTGGGAATGGACATCTGATTGCGAGAACACTTTTCTCAAAGTCAAAGAGCTTCTATCCACAGTGCCCGTCCTAGTTCTTCTGGATCCATCGCAACCGTGGGAGGTTCCATGTGATGCATTGGTCGTAGGACTTGGAGCCGTCCTCATGTAGAACGGTCACCCAGTTGCGTATGAGAGCCGAAAGCTCATCCCCGCGGAAACGCGGTACACGACTGGGGATCAAGAGCTCCTTGTGGTAGTATACGCTTTCAAGATGTGGCGTTGCTACCTGAAGGGTGCTGAAGGGGGTGTGACGGTCGTGACCGACCATAATCCATTGGTGTTTTTCCAAACACAACCGAACCTGTCAAGACGACAGGCGCGTTGGAGCGAATACCTGAGTCAATTCTCGTTCACATGGGAACATCGGCCAGGACGCATCAATGTGGCCGATCCACTAAGCCGACAACCTGTGGAAAATAAAGCAACCACTCAGATCAGTGGGTGTTTTATGGCCATTGCAACAGCAACCGCACAACCACCAGATCCCCCTGCACCTCTACGTCAACCACCACGAGAGATTATCCATGACAACGGTTTTGTAAACAGGATCTGGATGGGATACTGTGTGGATTCTTGGTTTCAAGACTCTCAAAATCTGGACAAGTACGGCTTGGAGGAGGCCGCAGGAATCTTCTGGCACGGAGAACAAGTTGTTGTGCCAAACTCGGGAGACCTTCGAGCAAAGGTTATCTCCCAGTTCCACGATCCGCCGATCGCAGGTCACGTGGGACCCCGAAAGACCGGACAGGCACTCTCGGACCACTATTGGTGGCCAGGGTGGAGTGTCAACGTCCGTAAGTATTGCATGACATGCGACCCATGTCTTCGGAATAAGGCTACGAACAAGAAGCCTGCGGGACTCCTCCAACAGCTTCCCATAACTGGGACTCCATGGGAGTGCGTCAGCATGGACTTCATTACTTGTCTTCCGGACACGGCCCGTGGCCATGATGCAATACAGGTGGTTGTGGATCTTTTGACGAAGATGACACACTTCATTCCTACAACCACTGACGTGAACACAGAGGAGACCTCTCATCTCTTCTTTGAGGGTGTCGTAAAGTACCACGGCTTGCCGTTGCGCATTATCTCCGATCGAGATCAAAAACTTGCTAGTAAGTTCTGGCAAAAGATGCATGAGTACTTCGGCAGTGAGTCGCAAATGTCGACAGCATTTCATCCTCAAAGTGACGGACAAACAGAGCGCATGAATCGCACTCTGGAGCAAATGCTCCGCATGTACGTGGACCATGCCATGCATGATTGGGACAAATTCCTAGCACCGGCAGAGTTTGCGGTGAACAACTCGGTGAACGATTCCACACCGTTCACACCGTTCGTGTTGAATAGTGGTCGGCATCCAGTGGTACTCTCTTCATTGGTGAAGAGTGGGAGTACAGGAGGGCAGGTCCCTTCTGCTCAAGCCTTTGCCAAGCGCATCGACTCCTTGTTACAGGAGACGAAGGGTCACCTTCAAGCAGCTCGGCAGCGACAAAAGGCATATGCCGACAAAGGTCGCCGGGAGGTGTCGTTTGACATCGGTGATAAAGTGCTACTCAGCACTAAAAACCTTCGATTGAAGTTGCCAGGGACAAGAAAACATCTACCGAAGTGGATTGGGCCGTTTCCCATTGTGGTACGCATCGGGCCAGTGGCATACCGATGACTACTTCCGCCGAGTATGATGATACATGACGTGTTTCATGTGAGTCTGCTGGCTCCGTACACGGCAGAAGGAACCGTTCAGCCACCGCCAGCAGTCCTGGCTGCCGACGGCCAATACGAGGTCCTTCGCCTACTCCAGCACCGAGAGCGTACTCTTCGGTCCCGCGTTGTCAGGGAGTACCTCGTTCATTGGGCCGGTTGTGGACCTGAACATAACTCATGGGAGCCCGAATCTCGGTTGCCCACAGGGGTGGTCAACGAGTACTGGAGCGAGCTTGCAGCTCGCACAGATCGACGCGTGGCAGGAGGTACCACCTGAATGCGGGAAAAGTGAACAACATTCCTACAAGGCAGTATTCACGGACAGCAACCATAGGAGGTTGGGGACGCCCAACATGGTTGTCGCGCGGACGCTCCAGCCTAAAGGGGAGAGGCCGCTAGCCGTGCTGACCTACAAGTTGCAGCTTAGGTCTAAGTACCATGCACGTGTTCATGTTTAGCTGGTGATTGAAATTTTTAATTTTCTTTCACGATGTTGATGACTCATTGACTGACAATCCTACTTGTTGTTCATGAACCGGGACGGTTCATAACAAGTGGGGAGGAATGCAGCGGGAGGGCCGGTTCGGCCCTCCCACCTCACTGAAGCGAGGGGTGGTTGCGCACCACCCCTCGCGTCAGCGAGGGCTGGCCGGCGGCCAGCACATCGCTGGCCGCCGGCTAGCTCGCAGCCGGCCGGCTGGATGGCCGGCGGCCGGCCAAGTGACCGGCCGGTCACCGGCCGGCCAGCCACCAGCCGCCGATCGTGGCCTCAGCCCGATCGATGGCTGAGAGGCCACGAGGGCCTCGAGGGCGAGGCCTCATGGCCTCGTGCCCTTGCCCCCCCTCGCCCTCCTTGCAAACGAGCAAGAGAGGACGAGGGATAGGGGGAGCGAGGGTGAGGTCAAATTTGCTGGCGCAAAATCGCCAGCGTGTCTCGCACACGAAGATTTGGACAAACTCGAAGTTTGTTTACGACGAACTTTAACATAAAACAAATGGAATAACTTGTGCGAACACACGAGTTCGAGGTAAAAATCCCCGGTTTGGGTCCCAAAACCAGGGGTTTGGTTAAAAACGGAAATGGGCCTCCGGAGACTCGAAACATTCGAGTCTCCCTGCTCTGGGTCGTTGATGACGATTGCCCCTCAGTCTTGCGAAGGGGGTAAACCCCTGACGCGGGCTGAGAACGCCATTTTGCGAACTCTGACGACGACTTCAGAGCAGGAGCTGGAGACTTGGCCCGTTACAACAGTTAAAGTGACTATAATTTTCAGCCTTCGAATTCTGGACCTGATTGTCCAAAAACCCCGGTTTTTTCCTAGTGTCTTGTTTTGGTCAAACGTGAATGTCTTTGGTCTGTCCCTAGGACTTTGCTTTTTGAATTTTGAAATTTGGAATGTGGAGGGCAACGTTGTACGTTGCAGCTCGCTTCGCACGTAGATTTATATGTAGATTTCCTGTCCATTGCGAGTGTCCGAATCCACACTCATCCGCACTACCACATTGACTTAGTTGTCGCGCGTTACCGTTACTTGTCCAAAAACAAATCTTTCACTTTCTCATTACTGGACCGCGGTATGATACCGCGGTACAAAAGAGGGTTACCCTACCAGATCAGTATCGATACCATACCGGTACCGCAAAAAGGAATACCGTATCGTGGTACTACAACATCGCGGTCCAAAAACACGGTATACCGCGATATGTTGGTTTGTGTGGCTTCCACCCATCACGACCGACACTGCTAGTTTACCGGTATACCCACATTCGGGGTATATGGCAGAGGAGGGCGTGACGACACGACGGGCCTCCGGACTGCATCGAGACTTCTCCAGCACCTACGATAGCGCCAGCGAGATGCGATCGATGCGTTCCGGTAGCCCTGTGGGCTTGTTGGGAGCTAGGAGAGTTTTCTCGGTGGATTGAGACCCGCGCATCCGTGGATTACATCGGTGCGACGAGGAGACCCGGTGGCTTTTGTGGGGCTTCCGATGTTCGGAAAGCCGTGTGTGATGTCTGGACGCTGATTCTAAGATTTTCTGGCACTGTTCCTATTTTCTCGGTGGTCGAGACCCGGGTACTCAGAGACCTGTTCCGGTGCCTCGAGGAGACCACCGTTATTGTTATCATGGTGTACACAGTGTGTTCTCCCCGCTGACCCGTTTGGGCTCAGCGGGGGTGACGGGGCCCGGTGCGGCTAGCTGCCGGCGCCCCTACTTAAGCCCGCTAGGGGCTCATTTGTTATCTCTCCTTGTTCTTTATATTCAACGTTCCAGATTTAGCCAAATTCTTGCCGTCTTGCATCGCACTCACACACATAACTCATGTTCGTTTTTGCATGGGCCTGTATGCCTTAAAAGTTATATCCAATTTGGTATCAGAGCACATGGGGATGTGTGAGCAGCAGAAGCAGCAGCAGTGGGCGGAACGTAAAGAGAACGCTCCACGTGGTGCCACGCCGGCAGTAGCGTGAGGGAGCGCGAAATGACCGCAAGTCAACGCCACAGGGGTAGTGAGCCGCGAATAGCAGCACTAGGACTGCGACAGCAACAGCAAAAGCAACAGCAGCAGTAGCAATGGCAAAAGCATCTGTAACAACAACAGCAGCAACCACTACAGCAGCGGCGGCAGCAGCAACAACGTGCAGCAGCGTCGGCAACAGCAGTAGCAGCAGCGTGCAGCAGCAGCAGCCGTGGCTGCAGCAGCAAGCAGCAGCAGCAGGTGCTGCGCAGAGTAGCAGGAGCAACATATAGCAGTAGCAGTAGCGGCGGCAGCAGAAGCAACATGCAGCAGCAGCAGCCGCGGCGGCAGCAGCAAGCAGCAGCAACAGTTGTTGCGCAGAGCAGTAGCAGCAGCAACAGAAGCAGCACCAATTGCAGAAGCAGCAGCAGCATCAGCAACCGCAGCTGCTACACCTAGCGCTGCAGTTGCTGCTACTGCAACGAGGAGGACCTCGCAGCCCTCCTCTGATCGGGGGGACCCTCTCAGGGGGGCCCGTTCGCACCCCCCCTCCCTTCCTTCCCTTCTTAGGGGGACCCTCGGAGGGCCCTGCCGAGCTCCTACGAGGGGCCCTTCGGAGGGGGCCCGTCGGCCTCGTGGGCCCCCTCGGCCCCGTCGGCCCCGTCGGCCGACCGACGGAGGGGCCGGGTCAAAGGGGCGGATAGGACCCCCCCCCCTCTCGCTCCCTCCTCCCCCCCACACCCACTTGCTCACTCGCTCGCTCAGCGAGCGAGCGAGCGTGCACGGGAGGGAGGGCCGGAAAGCCGGACACCCCCCCCTCCTTATCTTCCCCGTTTGCCCACCTTCCAGGCAATCGAGAAAAGGGGGGGGCAAGTAACAAAAATCCGAAAATGGGTACGCCTGACAGCCGGAAAAAAAAAGGAAGACAAAAGAAAAGAGAGAAAGGCGAGGGCTTAAGGCGAGCAAAGGGGAGAACAAAAAAAAAGGGGGTGGAGAGTAAGGGCAAAGGAAGAAGAAAAAATGGGGAACACAAAAGGGGGCTTGAGGGCTAGAGAATAACAATAAAAAAAAGGGGATGATCTTCCCACTATTACCGCCACAGCAGCAGCAGCAGCAGCTCTCATAGCCGCAATAGCAGCATTAGGCGGTGGAGTGTCAACGACTACATAGTGCGGCGGCTGCGCGACAGCTTACACTTTCGTCTTCTCAGCCGACACCGGACGGTCATCGGCGATGATCTCCACTTCTAGACGCGTCCTGGACCGGCGTCTTTCTGGGGCCCGTGGATTGGTGCGCGCACTTCACCCCGTAGGATTGACGGCGGATTCGAGTCTTACCAGCTCCGAGGGCTGGGTCGTCTACCGCTTGGAGCAGCAGCCACACCTACAGCCGCCACCCCTTCTCGTCTTGGAGCAGTCTTGGCTCCATTAGTGGCAGCAGTATTTGTGGCCGCAGTTAGTCGGACTGTAGTCTCCGGGCGTGCTGTGGTAGTGAAGCTCTTCCTGTCTGGTCACGTTTGCTGACCCGAACGCCGTGACCTCCAGGATTGACAGTACCTACTGGCCCCATTCTCTCCCATGGCTTGGTGTTTACCACCGGGAGTAGGTGCCCTCGGTACCTATCCATCATCCAGCACACGAGATGAGTGCGCGAATATCTGAGCAGGCGCCCTACGCGTTCGCCTGCTACTACTCTGGTGATGGACGTCATGGTTGGCGTCGCTGTTGGACGCGCCCTCCCGGCTGGCATCCACCTTGGCTACAGCCTCGTCCGAGCATGCGTCCTCCACACGACACGAATCTGCCGGCCTTGGTAGATCCCCTAGGTGGACCTCTGGCGAGCATATTCGCTGAGATCCACGGCCTCCGGTAGACAGTGCAGCGGCTTTGTGACCTCATCGTCACTGAGCGTGCTTCTGCTACTCGTTTGTCGACGGCCTCTTTCATCACATCTCCTCCATCCTCTCCTCCTTCCTCATTGGATGGTGTACCTTCAGCTCCACCTGCCAGCAAGTCCGAGGCTGCCACCATCCTGTCGATCCTTCACTCTACGACCACGACGCCATCTCGCGATGACATACCTTCATGTAGTCGTTCCAGTCGAGTGACTTTGCGACGTCGACGTCAGCGCTCCGCACAGCGTGCTCGCGCCGGTGTTGATTTATCCTCCACCTCCTCGGCCTCCGTTGCTGTACCTATCGAGAGGGAGTGTGGTCATCGCGCATTGCCTAATGTGATCGTAGCGACAGGATTTGCACTCGGGCCAGGCCGTGCTGCCCGAGCGTCAGCTCAGGCAGATTCAGATGATACGTAGACAGCACATGGCGTGGAGTCTGCACCGACATGGCGTTCATGGTTAAGAGTTGCCTTTCATCCTCCAAATGGGATCCAGATCTTCCACAGCAGCAGGTGACATCAAGAGGAGCGCAGACACAGCGTCCTTGGACGGTGCCACTCGCGGCTACGACCGCTGGAGGCCCAAGGGTGGCACAGGAGTCTCATACGGATCGAGATGCATCCATCATACTTTTGGGGGAGAGCGTGTAGCAGACTCACACCAGTCCGGCGGATGTTGGGGTACTTGGGACGTGCATGTCATTGAGGTCGACATCTACGTTGGGGCAGCAGCCGGACATTCTGCACTAGCAGGTTGCATCGGGAGGAGTGCAGGTCCCGCGTGCCTTGGCGATGCCACTCGCGACTTCGACCAGAAGCGGCCTGGTGGTGGCACAGCAGTCTTGTGCGGATCGGGATGCCCCACACGGATCTCCGAGGGCGTTGGCGCACGAGATTCACACCAGTACGATAGCAGACGCAGTGCATGAGCAGAGTCGGCCGGTTGATCTTTTGGAGGTTGAGGCATTCTTGAGAGCGGCAGTTCTGAGAGACATCGGTGAGACATATGCTGCAGCAGACACAGCAGGCTCCACCGTCTCATCTGCGGTACATGAGGACCAGCTTCAGCGTGAGGAGTCGTCCATGTTCCCACAGTCTCAGGGTTCCCGTACCGACGACGGAGCAGTGACATACATGACGGAGTCAGATGATGGTCCTTACTCTATCATCGAGCAGGTGGTAGCGACCAACATTCCCGGCGAGACAGTGCGTGAGTGCTAGCTGTGCTTGTTGGTCGCCTTGACGGACATTGTCGAGCCGGAGTCCTGCACACATGTGTCCACTACGGCGGCAGTTGAGGACAGTGGTGCAGATCCCTACACGCAGATGGAGTCACCTCGTCAGCTGGAGCTGAATTCTGCCCCTTTGTGTTCACCTGCTGGTGACCTAGCTGATCACATGGACACTGAGAGTGGCAGTACCAGCACGGACGACATTTCTACATGCTCCACGGACTCTGACGACTCATCCTTCTCCTTCTCTCTCGACATGCGACTGCTCACTCCTCGTCTGACAGACACGAGTTGTGATGTGGATGCGACACCTACAGCTGCATATGATGTTCCAGCGTCTCAGCAGATTGCAAGCTTGGTTGACCCCCAGGAGGATGCAGCAGTACCAGTTCCATCGTCTTCAGCAGCAGAGATGCAGATGGCATAGTACTCACGAGTTGTGCAGTCTGCATGTGCAACATCCAGTGAGGCAGAGTTTGTCCTACACCAGGTCGACATAGGCCACCTCGACATGTCTGAGGCAGATTATGCTGATCTGTAGGAGCATGTAGTCATGCTACAGCAGGAGATGATGGCAGCGCGTGAGCGATTCTCCGAGGAGAGCAGCATCACTGCTACCGGCAGGAGCCTTCCGCCAGCAGCGTTTGGCACACCTATGCCCGGGGAGGATCTTGTACGAGCTCCGAGTATGACGTCTGTTGGAGACACTATCATAGGAGAGGTGAGTGTGCCTTCGGCTTCCGCCATCCTGGCTCCTGTCGACCCCATCATCGCTCTTCCTTCCTCTTCTGCTGCCGTCACGCACCTTCATCCACCCGACGCACCTGCCCCATCCTCATCTTCATCCACGAGTGGTGATCCGGTTCGTCACTCCAACTCTCCTTTTCTGGTGGTACACCCTTGTGTCTCACGGTGTGCTATCCCGTATCGGAGGCCAGCTCCGCCACTTCATCCACGCACGCATGCTGCTCGCCCATTCCCGTTCCTCCGGCGTACACAGATGCATCGCAACAATGCGGAGGCAGGAGAGACTGTGAGTTGGGACCCTTGGCAGTCATGCGAGGACTGGTATACCCCAGGTGATGCAGATTCACGTGAGGAGTTGTAGCCGGAGACACCACTTCGTCTTTGAGGGAGGGAGTCGACTCACAGGTGACAGGGGGAGCTATCTCTACATGATGGATACACCACATGACTCATCGCCTAGGATCTG